>NIZV01000019.1:0-295372 GCA_003947045.1 Fusarium ambrosium
CATTCTATGCTAAGTACCGCGAACCCATGTGCTGCCGGTTGTTGGCTACGTCCTGCAGGTGACCCTTTCGAGGAAGAAACCTCTCCGGGTTCCTCTAAACGAAGGACCTTACTTTGCCATAGGAAGAGAAGATTCCGATGCCGAGGCTGAGATTGAGGTTGACATTGCCGACGTTGCTGAACTATTCAACGGCTTTTGTGCACAAATAGTTATTCTAGATGACAATTGTAAGCATAAGAGTCCAATGGAGGGAGGAGGATAGTACTCACAGCGTCATGTAGGAATGGTATTGTGTGTTACCAATCTCTTTCCGAACATCAACCAAAAACGCCTTAACTTCATCCGGAGTCCATCCCAACGCCGTCGTATAAACAGGCATAGACAAAGGCTCAAGAATAAGCAACCAATTCTGCGTCATCAGATGACCAATACGCTGCAGCTTTCTCCCAGGATAGCACGCATTAGTCGGCGCACCGTTCCTCGTCTCGATGATATGCTCAAAGCCTGTCTCCTGCAGCAACGGCTTCAGCTTATCCGGGTAGTATAGCGTTGTACCACACTGGCGCATTCCTTGCTCTAGCAGATCATTCCATTTTCGGAATGCGGTGCCCCGGAGTGAATGATTCGGTGATTGTAGAATTGCGATCCATTCCGTGAATTCTACCCATCCTCCTGGTTTCAGATTGTCCCAGCTTGATTTGATTAATTTTCTTTGATCTTGAACGTCGCCGAGTTGTCGAATGTGGATGAAATCAAAGTTGCCGTTACCGTTAAACTCCCAATCATGGGTGATGTCCATGGTTAGAAAGCTGCAGTTGGATCTGGTGTAAGGCGGGTTAACCGGGTCAATGTCGACGCCTAGAACGGTACATGAAGGGTGTCTTTGGGCTATCAAGATTGTTAGCAATGGTATAGAAGCCATGAACGTGAAGGCGAGACTTGCCAAATTCCTACGTAGCAAATGTCAGTAACAGATACAAATCATCAATGAATAAGAACTCACCAATGCCCATGTTCCAGGGCCAGTGCCGACATCAAGAACCCGCCTCGGCTTTGGTGTGATAGGTGATAGGTGAAGCTGCCCTCTAAAGATATCAATAATGACGCTGTGCTGAATGGCTAGCGTAATCTGTCAGCAAGCACGTAAGCAACGGGTCCTCAATCCATACCATTTCTGTCTTGTTCTTGCTAAAACGAAAGCGTATTAGTACAATTATCCAAGGGTATAATGGGTGAGACGGAAACATACCTGGGTGTTTGCCACATAGCCGTAACCTGTGAAATTGTTTGGTCAGTTCTCGGATTCTAATGGTTTCAGGAGAGGGGGAAACACGTACGAACAGATGGTTTGTTGATGTTGTTGAACGTCTTTATCAAAGATTGAAAGAAACGTTTAGAGCGTGATGTGCTGGTCTTTGTGGAACTACTGTGTCAAGTTAGCATGAGCAAACAGATGAAACATTAACCCCATCTATCAGTATGGTGATATTCATCCATAATCACGAAAGGGTAGTGAAGATAGTGAGAAATTCTTACCGTTCCAAAGGCTTATAACTCGGCGTGTAGTATTCATCTGAAGAATCAGAAGATCCATCTAGATTCTCTGTAGGAAGTGGACCAGTTGGCTGATAAACAACTTGATCTTCAATAGCAGCCTACATCTCAAAATGTCAGTCAAACCAAACAATTCATCATCCATCAAAAACACCCACATCCTCAGCTGCTCTAGCCCGTGCAGCCGCGGCCGGGGAAAGAGTCTGCCGCTCCCATCCCCCTGAGCGACGGCTAACGGGCGTCCCGGGGAGACCCCCGCTAGCCCCGCCGCCCTGGTGGTGGTGTTGGCTGTCACCAGACACGCTAGAGGAATAGTTCGAGGAAGACGAGGCGGTGAGTGTCGTCGACGTGGGAGTGTGTGCAGGGCCCCTTGTCATGTTCATCCCTGATGACGAACCGCCGCCACTTTTCGTTGAACTTGGGGCGTCGTGCACCCCCTTGTCCGTGTTGGTCGAGGACATGCTGCTGTTGTTGTAACGCGGGCCGCGCCGAAGCCCAACCCGTTGGTCGTGTCGCTCTATCTTAGTTTGGTTTCTTTGGCGTCTTTTTTGGGGGAGAGTGAAGGGAAAAAAAATAAAAGAAATGAAAAGGAGAATGTAAAGATGTCAGTATTGATACCTGTGATAATCGATTTGCTGCAAGAACTATACGCGCTGTTCTGATATCGTCGAACAAAAAAAACGTGTGTCGGGCTAATGGATCTGGAAAAGCTCCCAAGATGGGATCATGTTCCTCTTCTATAATTTCCTGCCGTACTGAACCCCATCCTTGTTGTTGTCTCGTTCTCTCAGTGATCAGCTGAGTCTAGCCCTGTCCGGTTGGGTCAGAACCCGCAAAAGGCGCCTCGCTTAATGGCATACGGGGGATTTTTTTTCATGCCAGACCTAGCGCAGTTTAGAGTTTGTCGGATATCACATTCATTGGGTTAGAAAATCCGGCTTCTCCTTGGGTATTGGTTGGGTTTCAGCCGGAGCTGGTAACAAGCAAAGAAAAGAAAAAAAAAGGAGCCCGTTTCGCGGATCGAACCCTGACCCCCGTCAGTAATCATCTTTCGTCGTCAACACCAAGGTGATCTCATAGGTGCTGTTGAAGGTCATTGGAAGCTGTTCTTGTGAGCATTTGCATGTTAGATGTGAACCTTGGGCAGTGAAATCAACTTTGCTGGCCTTTAACGACGGGTCACCGTTTACAACTTCCCTAGGTATTGTTGAACAAAGTGCTCGGACGCATCTCCATATCCCTCCAGGTTTAAACATGATATAGTTACATCTGTTAATGGGGAGCGCTAGACGGCCCGAGCCGTATCCGTACGTACACTCGAAAACTGAGGTGCACATATTCCGCGGCCACGTGTCCAACGCCAGGTTTTTCCGCGCCATGATGCCCCTGTTCCAGTGGATAGTTTATCTAGTAGTGATCTTGGGGGCTACCACCAACAGCTTCTCCGTTGCTCTCGTGATCGGAACTGGCCTTTTGTCGACAGCTTTTCTGACATAGCTTCCCTACAATCTTACTCCCACATTCATCAACATCTTCAACATTGCCCTGTTCGTCATTGGCCTCGTTCAACTCCCTTGGCGCGCTAGATGGTAGACGCCGTTGCAAACAGTTTAGTACGACGTAACCCTAGGATTTGACAGAACTTTTGGACGAGCTACTCTCTGCCTGTTCTTGAGGCATGGATGGCTAAGGGTGCAATACGCCGGCTTCCCCTTTGTCTTCCAAGTAGCGCTCTCGTATGTGCTCAACCGCCACGCTCACGGGTTCGGTATAGGGTGGTTGCGTTTCTCAAAGTAATGTTTTCCTTCATCGTGACTTTGCTTCTGACTAGGTTCATTATCAGGGAGCAGATTTGTAGAAGGGAAAAACCAAGGAGATATAAACCATTAATATCTTTGGGAGAATGATGGTTAAGCATACCCAGAGACTGGCCTGGTGTGAGAATCAAAGGCCAAGGTACATGCACTCATTATCCCAACCATATAGTTTTGTAAGATTTCAATCTTTGTTCCTACAGCTCAGCAAAAGCCCATAACTTTGAAAGCGAGTCTAATCTCATATTTTGATCGCGATCATGACTCTGAATCATAACTCCCATTAATGATAAAATCTGTAGCGCATAACAGCCTAGACACCACTTGCAACGTCCCCCAACACAGTCAATTTCTTCACTCACCCATGATAGACCTCTTTACACAACTTCATCTTATCTCTTGCCAGATCCGCAGCAGTATTTTCACGCAGACATAGCTCATCCCGAACTGGTAAAAGCTCCACGGAGTCTCTCATATATCTTCGACGCTCTACTCCAGAAATGTCTCCTTGCGAACCATAGATCTGGGAGGAGATCTTTGTGTCGTACCAAAGTCAGGGAACATAGATTACAGAGAAGGTGCGAATATATATAGATTTGACGGTTTGGGGCGGCCTCGGATTGCATCCGTCGAATGAGGTATTCAGCCACATTCCTGGGCAATACATTCCAGGGTCGTTGTCGTCACGACCCTCCCCAATGGAGATCCACCACATCCCGCATCCCACATCCCACATCCCACATGGCCAAAACAGAGCATGTGAATGCTCTGTGTTAGGGTCTCAGCAGGTGAATTAACCTGCTAGATCCAGTCAGAGCCCTATGACTATGGCCTGCACCAAGGTAGCATGCGGACTTCGAGAACACCGACCCGAGCTCTTGACTTCCTGGATGCTGCGGGGCGATTCCGTGTCGTCGCATTCAGCCTACCTAGGATCTTGCTCCAAGAGGTGTTGGAGGAATTGACATATCTGTGCTCACGCAAGCACCAAAAGACGGCACACTTTCCTGTGAAACTCTTCTCTTACCTTGACCTTCTAGCTCAGTTACCCCGGGCTTCAACTATAACAAAGAATACATTTCTTCTCTTATATCAGACCAGCTCATACCAGTCACCATGCCGTACTTGTCTACCACGCACATTCAGTCTCTTGACCTTGCCTTACCACTTGGAAGCCTCATACTTGTCTCCGGTGTCAATGGCTTCATAGGAAGTCACATCGCTGATCAGCTCCTGGCTATAGGATACCGCGTTCGAGGCACAGTCCGAAGCTTGGAAAGGTCCGGATGGCTGAAAGAGTACTTTGGACAAAAGTACGATGCTACAAGCTTTGAGCTTATTGAAGTAGTGGAAATCGACAGGGAGGGCGCCTTTGATAATGCAGTTGCTGGTATACAGTCATCTATTCCTTATATCCATGGGAAAAAAGCTGATCGAGTTCAAGGGGCCGAAGGTGTCGTCCACACTGCATCAATCAACAATCTCGACAGGAACCCAGACAACGTCGTCCCCAAGATAATTGCCGCCACCCTCGGCATCGCAAAGTCGGCTGCAGAGTCTCCCTCTGTCAAGCGGCTCGTTCTCACGTCGTCGATCGCGGCCGTTGCCGATCCAAAGCCAGGTGTTGCTGAAGAGCTCACCAAAGATACATACAACGAAGAAGCTGTCGAAATCACCTACTCTGGGAACATTCCTCCCGGTTTATTTGGGGGGCATACCGTGTATGCTGCTGGTAAGACCAAGGCTGAGAAGGCATTTTGGCAGTGGTATGAGGAAGAGAAGCCTGATCTTGTCGTGAACACGGGTAAGTTGAGCAGCTTCTCGCAGGTGGTTTGACCCTGACATGAAGTCTATAGTCCTTCCCAGTCCCTGCTTTGGAAGGGTGCTTTCTGTAGAGAAGCAGGGTTTCGGCTCGGCAAACGCCGTGTTGAAGCTTCTGTTCGACGGCGATACGTCTGACAACGTACTCAATATTCTGCTAGCGCGTAAGTATCGATCCTTACAACCAGATCAACGGCATTAGCTGACATTCCCTCAAAGAATGGTATGTCGACGTTGTAGACGTATCCATCCTTCACCTAGGTGCTCTGCTACTCCCAGAGGTCAAATCCGAAAGACTTTTTGCAAACGCCGGCACATACACTGTCAACGACTTTCTACGTATTTTCCGTACCCTCCACCCGGATCTGAATATCAGTGACGATATTCCCAACATCAAACCTGACCTCAGAAAGGTCCCCAACGAGCGGCCGGCCGAGGTGCTGAAACTGCTGGGCGTTCCGGGATGGACTTCGTTGGAGGACTGTGTTGGACCCTTGGCTGAGCAATTTGCAGCAGCTTCTGAGTAAGATAGCAACCGTAGTTGAGGCACAGATGATAGTAGCCTCGACAATGCCCAGTGAGAGGGTGGATGCACATGGTAGTTGATTAAAAGACATTGCTTTCTATTTACAGATCTTTATGTTTGTGATAGTTGACAGACCCTCCTCTAAGCTAACTGAGGGAGTTTCGGACCTCCTATAGGCTGTGGATAAAACTATTTGAATGTCAAAACCTCGATGTTTAGTTAACTAATCGCAGCAAATCGGTATACCTTCCCTTTCTCCAGAGTGCCAGAAACCAAGGAAGTCATAACTCCCCCAAGCTATCATGACTCCCCTTTCATTCTTCCTCGGACTGCAGCCCGGGAATAGCACCTGGGCGCTCAGTCGTAGAGTCATTGTCATCTAGCCAAGAAGCACGATACGCGTATCTGTAAACAGTGAGGAGAGAGAGGCCGAAAAGTCCGGCCCCCGCTCGGACTCGGTGTCCCTCGGAGTTCCGTTGTCTCAAATGGACAACCGGAGTTTCACCACACCGCCGAGTCCGTGTCATGGAACTCGACCTCAACTCGAGCATGCTCATGAACCAGGTGTAACTGAAGGGATGTGGGCTTACAAATGCGATATGATGATGCAACTTTAGTTTCTAATATGGATCTCAGCCCATTTTGGCTCCAGTCCGCGCATCATGATTCTCACTGATCGAGTATAAGTAGAGCCATCAATCCGATGAGCTGGAATAAAATCAAACTCCAAGTACATACAGCACATATTCCTTTTCAAACCATGACTGTTGCTATTGCTGGTGGTACTGGCGGGCTTGGCCGTGCACTTGTCGAAGCCATCCAAGCCCGTGGCAAGCATCAAGTCCTCGTTCTAACAAGAAAGGTAACTGCCCACCTCGACCTCTATACCAAAAAGGTTGGGAAAAAGGCTGACCTGAAAAAGGACACGCCAGGCCTGGCGGAGCGTCTGGGCGCCCCTATTGCCACGGTGGATTACTCTAATGTTGATTCCATCGCATCAATTCTTGAAGAGTCCAACATTGAGATAGTCATCTCGGCTGTGAACAACATCAGTGGCGATAACAGTTCGGAGATAAACCTCATTCATGCCGCCGAGAAGTCAAAGCCAACTAAGAGGTTCATCCCAAGCTACTTTGGTACCCCATACACTCCCGAGTAAGAGCCCCAAGTACCCGCAATTGCCCTTTCTAACTTGTCATCTCCCCTAAATAAAAGGCAGTACGAATCATTCCCTCCAGCATTGGCCAAGAAAGCAGCGATAAAGGCACTAGAAGCCAGCTCCTTGGAGTGGACTAGGGTTTATAACGGCTACTTCCTGGACTACTACGGAACACCAAAGTGCAAGTCGTACCTGGACGATATTTCCTTCTTCATTGACGTGCGGAATAACTTTGCTGCCCTTCCTGGCTCTGGAGAAACACCCGTGGTTTTCACCCACTCGTTCGACGTTGCAAAGTTCGTGGCGGCTGCCCTTGATCTACCCAAGTGGGAGCAAACCTCCTGGATTATCGGCGATAGAAT
The DNA here is from genome assembly GCA_003947045.1 of Fusarium ambrosium. Classification (NCBI taxonomy): domain Eukaryota; kingdom Fungi; phylum Ascomycota; class Sordariomycetes; order Hypocreales; family Nectriaceae; genus Fusarium; species Fusarium ambrosium. The sequence goes on from NIZV01000019.1 coordinate 7,237, forward strand.
CACTTGGAACGAACTTGCCAAGCAGGCTCAAGAAGTAAAGGGTGAGTAAGCGCCATATTCCTCAATACTTCCTATCTAACCTCTTTGTTCTAGGTGTTCCCTTCTACGTGACACATGATTCAATCGAGACCCTCCAAACCGGTGTCGTCACTGAGCTTCCTTCCCACCCCCAGTTCTACAATGTTTATCCCAAAGAACATCTTCAGGGCTTTATTTCTGCGTTTGGCATCATGTGCGATAAGGGACAAGCTAATTTCACACCTGCCCACACGTTGAACGACGAGTTCCCCGAAATCAAAGCACTGACTGCTCGCGATGTCTTGGAGAAGGGTTGGGGACACGAGGGGAGGGATTGATGTAAAGACTAGATACTTGATACTGGCTGAGATGCTAACGAGCGGTTGAGTCTTAGAGAATACATCAAATTTATACACTCTCAATGGTCAAATCAGCTAGTAAATACCAGTATTTTCTATTACTATTATTTATTAGGAATTTATATTAGGAGTTATTTACTACTTGTATTTATTATCCTTTGGGTATAAACAAACCAGGCTATGCGAAGCGTGCAAAGATGTCAAGGCTAAAAACTACATGTTTAAACTCTAAACAAGATATATACGCAGCCTAGCTCTTTTCTTTTTATCTCCTTACTTATATAAGGACTACTATTAAGTACTATATAGGGATTTAAGTTAAATATAATAAATCTCCTCTTATATTTACTAAAATTAAGGTAAGAGATTAACCGAGTCTTATATTATTTTAATAAAGCTTTAAATAGTACTCTAATAGCAGGGATAAATACGCTTTAGTAGTCCCCGCGTAATTAAGGAGATGATGACTTGGTTCCCCAACGATCTTCACCAAGTATGCACTCATAGCCCCCTGTACCGTTGCTAATTCCATGGCATCCGTTTACAATGCCCTATAACGGCCCATCATTAAACACCATTCTTGCTAGAAAAAGAACGGGCATGATCTTCACAGAGCTCGAGAAAGTTCATCAGATCACTTTTCGCAGGAGAATCTCAAGAAACCAACACAAAATATAAATATGAAACAACCTATATCCTCACATACTAAAAGTATCATCCAATACGTCCAATACAGTGAAACCTACTTCGCACGTCGACCTGTCACCAACGGCGTCTTAGCAAGGTCAAATTTAATAAACTGAACCCCGAGTTCATTGTTCCCAAGAGCAACAGTATCGCCCTTCACGGCGGTACGGTGACTTTTGTACTGGGGCGGGACCCAGAGAAGTCTCGTGGCTCCTTGGTAAACCCAATCCCACCCCACGTAAAGGAGATCTTGCCTGTCTTTCTGAAACTCCTCCGAGTCGTCTTGCTCATCAATGGGGATCGAAGAAGGGAGAGCAAGTCGCCCATTGTTGCATGTCAGAGATCGGCCAGCGTCGGAAAGCCATGTCTCACCGGGCCAACCTCCAATGCCATAACTCCCAATCTCCTTTCCAGTGGTCGTGTCCCATAGATGCACTGTAGGAAAAGCTCCACTGCCGTAGTCCCGTTTCAGCACCACAAGTTTCCCTGTCGGAGTCATGATCAGACTCAGGATGTCGTTGATATTTTTGGGGCGAGTGCCTTCCAAGGAAAACTTCTCGCTCAAGCATTTCGTGTTCCACCCCGTGATGGGACCGTCATTCTTCACTGACACAATCAGCTGACTATCAGGGTGGAAGGTGGGTATGTAAAAAGGATGGCAAGGCAGAATGCCCCTTTCCCTCCCTGTAGCCATCTCGATGAGTTGAACTGCTCCGTCCTGACCTTTGTAGCCTAGCCACGTCAGGGCAACCAGTTGGCCATCAGGGGAAAAGCTCACCCGTCCCAGCCCGTCCGAACACTTAAGAGCCAACAATAGTCTTGGTGTCCGTATTTCGAGGTCCCATATGCGAAACTGATGATGGTCCCAGTGCCAGATGAACTGGCCATCTGGCGAGAATCCCAAATCCATGAATTCTGACAGTTCAACATCCAGCACCCAAGTCTCCTCGAGCTTTTCCATATCGAACATCCGCAGCTTGTCGAGGCCCATAAGCGCCATGCGCGTGCAATCCTGGGAGACAAAGACATCCGGAATTGATCTCTCTTTCAGCGCCAAAGTCAATAGTTGTGGTTTGACATGTCCACCAGACATATCCCATATTCCAGGATCTCCAGGGTCCTCGTCATCTGAATAACTTAGCACCAGGTTATTGCCCCCGGGCAAGAACATCAGATTTCTGACATTTTTCGGTTCTTTCATAGGCAGTCCATTGGTCATACTGCTCGTATCCCAAAGCAGGAGGCCTCTGCCGCCGCCTGACCCGATCGTTTTTCCGTCTCTGCAAAATGCAACCGGGCCATATTGAAGGTAACGGCCTCCTATCACCTCCCATGTATCCACGTCATGAAGCCTGATACCCACTTCATCAATCACAAGGGCCAACACATTTCCATCTGGGGAGAAGGCCATGTCCTTGACTATTCCACCGAACGGTCCTTGGGAGCGTTGAGTCCCTGTCGAGAGATCTTTGATTGTGACCGTTCTCACTGTGGCCGTTGCCATTGTCTGGCCGTCGACAGACAATGCAGTTATCAAGATCTTTTTGTCTTCCTCAGCATCGGAAATCTTGGTACACTCCCCTGTTTCCACACTCATCAGTATGGAAGGGTCTCCTTTGAGACCTGCAAAGCAAGCGAGGCGACTGTCTTCAGAGAATGCAACCGGCCCTGAAAAACGGAGACCCGGAAGACTGCAAATGATCCGCCCCTCATCGACATTCCATATGAACCGCTCGCCGTCTTGTCCTACTGATGCTAGTATGGCGCTGCTTCGAGGTGAAAATGCGATGTAATCGATAGTTTGTCTGTGGCCCCTGAGTTCGATCACCTTATCCTTGGCAAAATCTCTCACTTCTAGTACCCCATCCTCTGATCCAATTGCAATCATTTTGCCATCAGCTGAGAACGAGACGCATTGCACATCGGGACCCTCGAATTTGAACCGTTCGGTCCCTGTGGTATAGTCCCACAACCTTGCAATCCCATCACCGGTTGCAAAAGCGACCAAGTCTTCGGTGGGAGAGAATGAAACACACCGTATAAGGTAATTATCGCCAAGGGTAGATATCATGGGGGTCCAGTTCTCCTCGGTAGTCGGTTTCTGGGTGATCCAACAAGGTATCAGATCTGCAAATTGGAGGCGTATCACGCTGCTCTGTGGGCTGAAGATGAGTGCAGAACTGTAGATCTGCACAGGGGCATGTTCAATGACCCATCTATTAGCAAGTACAAAGCGCTTGGCATCATAGGCGAAGGAAGACAGCCCAGGGTGATCGGATGGCTAATTATGTTTGTCAGCTTTTGAATGTCGTGACCAGTACAAGGCGTTGCTTACACTTATCATGTCCTGCAGCTGGTTGATTATAGTGATGATCGTTGGGGTCTCCCCAATTAAACTCATGGCTTCAAGCCAGTACAGAAAGCGCTCTTTGAGGAACGTATGGATCTCTCCGGTATCACTCAACCCGGCCTCTAGGCGACAGTCTTGATGTAATTCGGCAAGATGGTCAACCCAATACCGGCACGCATATCCCAGATGCTGGGGGATGCTCTGCTCGATCTGGCAGCGCGGTACCTCCGAAGCTAGCTTTCCCGGGGAGACCACCCTGCAAATATCCTGACAAAGCTCTGAAGACATAATGTCAAGGCAACGTCGCAAGACGTGTCGATGCATTTCAGCTTCTTGAACCCGGAACTGCAACGGCTTGGATCGCTCTTCGCTCAAGATAAAATCGCGGAACGACAGGTGCACGAGTCCAAGGGGAGCTTTCTCGTCCTGAGGAATACTCACAATTGAGTTCAGTTGACGCAGTATCCCGTCTAGCGTTTCCCTTGAGAGGGCGGCCAAAAGTCCAAGTGCTGAAACGGAGACGGGCTCAAAGAGAACCGCAAGAAAGCCAAGGACTGTACCTGTGCGAGCAAAAATTCTCTCTCTTGTCTTTTTCGTGGATTTGTCGAGGTGGGGGAATGAAAGAACCTTCAGGTAAATCTCATCAACTTTCTGCTGTGGGCTATCAGCCTCCCCTTCGTCGTCGAATATTTGCTCTAGACGCTCTTGTCTGGCCTCTTCGTCGGCAAAGTCCTCGGCGTCGATAAAACGGCATACAGTTGCTGCGTAGATGAAGAGACCATCGGCCTTTTGACAAAGCTTGTGAATCTCGGCTTCATCAATCCAATCCTGCGAAACGCCGTGCTTGTCGGCGATCCTAGCCAAGGTGTGTGAGATGTAGAGTGTGATGTCGTCCATAGACTCATCCTTTTCCACGGATGCTTGCACTTTGTCAAGAAGGAGAGGCCGGTACAAGACACTAGGAAGCCTTTCAAAGCTTCCAAGAAGATGTTTGTCTCGTCTGCTGGTAATCAAGAGCCGAAGTTGGACTTGGTGGAGCTGTTCTAAAGTCGCGAGCATTTCGATGAGTTCCTCGGCTTCTGTTTGCTTCAAGCACTCATCCAGGGCATCGACCACAACCACAAGTCGTACCGGCAAAAATGTCTCGTCATCGAGGACAGAAAGCGGCTCAACAATGAGATGTCTGAGCTGCTGCGGCGGTGCCTTTGTTCCAATTGCCAATCTGTCATTGATGGCGCTGACGATGTGCGACTTGAGGTCAGGAAACACTTCCGCCAGACATCTAGCCAGAGTAGGAAAAAAGCCCCTTGTACTGTTTCTAGTAGCATCTCCTTGCTTGAAGAAAAAGCTAGCGCCGAGGAAAGCGGTACTCGGGGGCGTTCCTCCAGCCGTAAACGGCTCTCGTTCGTTAAGAGCGTTCGCAACTGTCAGGGCAACACTGGTTTTTCCTGTCCCTGCCATGCCATGGAGCCAGAAGATCGCTTCTCCATTAGGGCTCTCTGCCCAGTCCTGGATCTCGCTCAGAATACGCTGTTGGGTTCCCGGTAGGCAAGGAGCGTCGGCACCCAAGGTCTCGGCGGAATCAAAGATGGCATTTGCCGCAAATGGTAGTGACAGCAAGAGCTCTGCCTCGTTTCCAGTCTGCCGAGCAAGTTGTAGATGTCAGAATTCGGCATAGTTTGCGAAAGGGTACTTGTCTTGGGCAACCTACCTGCACTGCTGCTAGTGTGGCCTGTTGCAAGGACTCAATTCTCTGGGTTCTTGCTTCAATGTCGCTCACCCGCCGCCATGTCTCCAGTGCTCTGACTCCAAGTCGATCTTGCACACCTTGGTCGATGAGGCAGCTGGTAGACTCAATCTCACTCCACATTTGCTTCCACCCATCGGCACTCACGCTGTTTCTGAGAACACGGTGAATTTTGCCCCTGGCGTATTGTTGGACAAATCGAATCTGATATATGTAGACTTGGGCGTAAACGCTGACAAGCTTGGTTCTGATGCTCGAAAGCAGCCGGCGGGTAGTTTCAGGTTGACTTCAGACAGTTAGCTCCAAGCTCCATGTTCAGTCTTTTCAGGTTATGTGACTGTGACACACCTTGCGTCCTCGAATTCGGTGGCAAGAATCGACTCTTGGATTCCTTGGTACCGGATAAGTAGGAACAAAATGTTGGTTAGGCCATTCGCTGCATCCTCCTCTTGCTGGAAGAGATTTTCTAGCATCTAACCACGGCATGTCTCAGTAGTTGATTAACACAAAAATGGTCAGATAAGAAAGTCAAAGTCCAAGCTCACTGGAAGAAGAGTCAACACGCCAGCCCAAGCCAAGGCGGCATGCGGCTCTGTCGCCACGACAGTGTCGATGATGGGCTTGAATGCGGAAATCAATTTCACGGCTTTAAGGACGGCGTTTCGTACGACGATGCGTCTTCCACAGAGGGAGAAGGTTAAATGAGCCTCCGAGAGTCCTTCAAGCTTTTCTCGAGCGAGCTTTTGGATCAGACCGAGACGTACTGTCAACTCGGGGCTAGCTGTCACCTCGGTGATAGAGGGGGCATCTGGGAGGTATCAGTCCATTCTTCCATTTGACTGCTAAAGCCGAGAGATAATGCAGGTTGTTAAAGACTTACCGGCTGAATCAGTGCGTTTTCCTTCTTGTAGACAAGCTTCGAATGCCTCGAGCAGGTGAGAATGTTCCGGGTCATCTTTGACTGTCTGGTATGCTTCTGCCCAAAGGTTCGCCCAAGTAGACTGTTTCAGGATCTTGTCTTCATCTTGAGGCTGACCGTGGGATTCATGAAGGAGGGAAGTTTCTATGGGCTTCGGGCCAGGCTGGGATGATCCGACTGTGCTTGCGGGGTCGACGTCGGTGTTCGAAGAAGGTGCCGGCAAAGGCTCCTTCCCGCGTCGCACCAAGTCCTTTAGCCGCATCTCAACTTCAGACACTACCTAGGTAACGTCGTGATGCCTCGCCGGATTACCGCGTAGCGTATCTTCTGCCTGCGTTCATGAGACTGCGGGTAATGTCGAAGCAAGAGAGCCTGAAACTCGAGAGAAACAGGCAGCAAGCTGAAGAGGGCGCTGACAGCAAAGCCCCGCTCAGCACAGCCTGACCCTGGCTGCATATAAAGCTACCAATCCGCATTCACCACAAAGCGCCAGGTGCAGAACCTGATCCTCTTGAAAGAAGACTGGTTGCTCTATGGCACGAAATGAGAGGCCGTTCTATGTGCTACCTGTGGGTGGTTCACTCTGTTTGCACTATATTATTAAGCTAGCAAGTTAAAGATAGCAGAATATTAAAGAATAAGATCTATTAAGTATATAAGTTTGCGGCAATAATAATATAGCTATTAATGTTCTATTATTATATTCTGATTATGTTCTAATTAAGGTCTATCATGATATAATATTATGTTGATTTTTTATTATTAGGCCATAAAGTTGACCTAACATTTTGAAGCAAGTCTATGCCACACTGCTCTGAACCCCCTTCACCCGGGCAGGTAGGTATCCAGATAAACGAATGACGTATTAGTGTTGCTATCTAAAAATTCTATTTCAAGTAGGTAGTAGTGAGATGAGAAATGTACCAAAAACCAGCAGGATGTCCTGAAAATGTCCGTCTACAATCTATGCAAAAGTGTCCTCCCTTCTTTTCCAACTCTATAAGATAAATGCGAATGCCGTCTAGTCTTAAAAGGCAACGTTGAGCTTCCATCCAACACGGTGAACCCTCGCGCCGAGAATAAAGGTGGTGCCAGCCAGACAAAGCACTCCAGCAAAGACCTTGACGTTAACCCACCCATCCGGCTTGTCGATGATGGCTCCGGCAATGGGGTTGGTGACAAGACCGCTGATGGAGGCAACGAAGAAAACGATGCCAGTTCGGAAACCAATCTCTCGCATGGGTGAGATCTGGGCCACGAGAGGTCCAATGAGGGAGACGTAGGCGCCAGAGCAGAAACCGAAGAGGGCGGCAAAGGCAATGATTCCGCCCTCGGTCTTGCAGGGGATCCAAAGGGCCATGATCCAGATGGCAGTTAGATAACAGACGAGGATAAAGATGTTGTACTTTCCAATCTTGTCACCCATGATACCAGAGAAGACACGTCCAAAGAAACTAGCCGCATTGAGGATGGGGACGAGATAGTCGACAATGCCAGGCTTCAGACCGACCTGAAGCGCCTGGACCGGAAGGTAGTTGATCGGGACATACATGCCAAAGGTGAAGAAGAAGAAACCGAGCATGACAAGCACAAACTCTGGCTCACGGAGCGGCTTCACCATCTGAGCGCCACTCATGTTCTGGGGGTGCGGGGGATGAAGAGACCTGACGGTGAGGTTGGCAACGATGAGCAGGGCGAGGACCAAGAAGCCACAGGTGCGCATGGCCCAACCAAAGCCAACCTCCTTGATAAGGCGGCTAACCATGATGGGGAAGATGACACCACCTATGCTCGAACCGGTGGAGAGGATACCAAAGGCGGCTCCTCGCTTCTTGTCGAACCACGCATGGATCGTGGACAGGGCTGGCCATGTCAGTGAAACCCAGCCTGCATGAGAGGGGGTGACATCGCACTTACCAGGTGAGACAATAGCAGATACACCAAGGGCTGAGCAGACTCCTTGCGACAAAAGAACTTGATAGTACTGGGTGCTGATGGAGGCCATCATGACGCCAAAGACGTGGAAGAGGGTTCCCACAAAGATGAGTTGGCGAGGGCCATAAGTGTCGTAGAGCTTTCCGACAACGGGACCCTACGAGAGTGAGTAAATTGAAAAGGAAAGAATCAAGTAAACATAATATACCATTGCCATCATGAAAAAGATCTGTAGTGAGGGGATCCAAGCGATGGTGCTTGATGAGTAATTGCTAAGCAGGTCATTCTGGTAGTACTCCTGAAAAGCTCCAACACCTATCAAATATCAGCCATGCATACAAATGTTGCAACATCTCGGTAACACATACTGTTAACCCAGCCGAAACTGCAGAAAGAAGTACACCAAGCGCCAAGAACAACGAGCCAAGCTCTTAGTCCACCATCCGGGGCAACAGCTCCACCCTTGGGTGGTGTCGGTTGCGTGCTACCCTCCTCAAAGTCCGACTTTTCCTGCAGGCCAGTGTTGTTGATCTGGTTCTGGTCTGCTTGGAGCGTGAGCTCAGACATGTGAGGCGACGAGGGTGTATTGGGGGCCGTCATTGTCAAGAAATTGATCGTCGGCACTTGTCGTGAGGCTCTTGAGATGCTGTCCGCTCTGAGGATCAGATAAAACAGGGAGTAGTGGGTGGAGGACAAGCTAATGTTATATACCACCCCCTCGGACTCGGACAGATTTAGGGATCCATCAGCCCCATAAGGCTCCATTCAAATGGTGAATTCAACATGTTGCATTAAGTCCGCGCGCGAGAGCAAACAGCGAAAGCCGAGTCGCAATCCAACAAGGGGGGGAAAACAACATCATGGGAACGGCGGCTTCTGATTGCTTCGTTCGGCGTCGGTGGATAAACATGCGCCGAGACCGAAGCTAGATCGGCCGGGGAACTAATAAGCTCGATCCTTCATTCTCCACCTTTTCAATACCCCGAGCTTCTCGGCCTGTATGCATCCTTTCTCGGCTTCGCTGACGAAAAGGCGCCGAAGGTCTTTGAGAAGATCTAAAAGGTAGGCTCCGACCGACTCGGCCGTCAGAAAGGCCTTGGCATTACCCCGATTCTTTCCCACACCATGGCATCCCGGCCTCGGCCTCAGTCGAGCCGCAACGTCGAGCGGTCCTGCGCCGTATGCCACCGCCGAAAAGTCCGCTGCGACAAGAAGCTGCCCTGTAATCAATGCATACGCGGCGGGTTCCCGTGTTCGTATCCTCCTGTGCGAGATGTGATACGCCGGACGCGCAAAACCACCATCAGCGATGTCGCCACGCGAATATCCGAGATGGAAAAGACCCTTGAGGCCTTCAAGTCTGGGCAGTCGTCAACTTCACCGCAAGTACCACTGCCAACTCCATCAACAACCCTCGCTGTGAGGCCGAGTAATCCACCGGCATCAGATACTACGGAGCAGAGCCGTCGTGAAGGTCTTTTGTTGAGTAAAGGTCGAGTTAGTCACTATGTGAATGAAGTTCTCTTCTCTCGTGTCATCGAACAGGTGTGAAACCAACCTCACTCAACCACACATCCTCTAACATGTTTAGGAACACGATGTACGAACAGCTTTGGCAACACCGAGGAGCGAGTCTCCTCCGAATAGCTCATTTGCTTCCCCTTTCAACCCCATGGGTCTTCTTTCAAACACTTCCTCCACAGTACCTCTCGCCAGCTTTCACCCTCAAAGACCACTCGCCATGAGACTGTGGAAGATGTTTGTGGAAAGTGTTGACCCCTGTACCAAGATCGTACATATTCCAACGACAGAGGTGCGCGTTTATACAGTACTGCAGGATCCTTCCAAGGCATCGTCCGAGAACCTAGGGGTCTGTTTTGCCATCTACTACGCTTCGGCCACTGCTCTTGACCCAGATATAGTAGAGGCCATCTTGGGCGAGGACAGGCAAACAGCCCTCCATCGATACAAAGCAGGCCTAGAGCAGGCTCTAGCAGAAACAGATTTCTTGGAGAATCCAACCATTCCTTTGCTACAGGCCCTTGCAGTGTACCTAGTAAGTGCCAACATCGCAACCACTTGATTGATATTAACGGAACAACAGTCAGCCATGAGAGTCAACAACTCAGGCCGAGCAGTCTGGATAATGAACGGCCTCGCCCTACGAGCAGCACAATCCATGGGTCTTCACCGAGACGGCCGAAAACTCGGGTTGTCCCCTTTCAAGGCCGAGATCCGCCGGCGGCTGTGGTGGCACTTTTTGGAACGAGACGGAAGAGGAGGCGAAGACTACGGTCTCCAGAATCCATCTGGCCCTAACCCGCTATATTCAGTTGATCAACCACGGAACCTCCACGACAGCGATCTTTCACCCGAGATGAAGGAACTCCCCGAGTCAAGACCAGGCTGGACACGCATGACCCTATCCTTGGTTAACATCCAGATAGCACGAGCATGGGGACGACTATTCCAGATGGGTTGGTCCACAGAAGTAACGCCAGGGGAAGATGTACGCGCCGAGGTGGTCAAAGAAGCCAGCATCCGAGCCCACGAAATCCTACAAGGCTGCAACCCCCTCATCCCAGAGCAGATGATGACCGTGGTAATTGCCCGCTTCCTCGTGCAAAAGCTCGACATTGTCAGTCGTCGACAGTGGCAAAGTCTACACCAACCAGACGATCGAAGGTTCTGGGCTACGGAGAATAACCTCCTCGAAGCCCTGAGCGTGCTGGAGCAGTGCAATAACATGTGGGATGTCGAGGATCTCTCTCCTTACCACTGGATCACCCGTGCGTTCCCACAGTACCATATGATCTTCTATATCCTGCGGCATCTCTGCGCTTGTCCACGGGGGCCAAATGCATCAAGGGCGTTTGAAGCAGTTGAAAAGCACCTGGCGACTGTCAACAGGGGAGAGAACGGAGCTGACAAAGGCTTAATGTGGACGGTTCTCACCACTCTAAGGGAGAGGGCTATGATGATGATGCAGAAAGATGGCGAAGGGACGGAAGCAGAGCCGCAAGCGGTATCAGAGAGTATAGAGGGTCGTCCGGAGGCTGTTGCTGACGATAGCAGAGACTTGCCTGAGCCGATACCTCATCATGCTTATGCGGATCATGCTCTACCGGACTGGAACACGCTTCTGCAGGATTTCCCGTGGGATATGGACGATTTTAATATGATATTTTAAGTATACGTATAGAAGCCTAGATACACTAGATTTTTAGACATTAATTCCTTTAATTTTTATGCACATTGAAGTGTCATGTAGGGTGGGTGTTGACTTAAGTGGTTGCCTGGTGATGATGGCAGATTCGTCATTAAAAAGGAGTCAGGCATCATTTCTCTGTTATTGAGCTGAGGTCACGCGACCTCGACTTATGGTCGTGGCTAGAGGATACAAACCACAAACAAGACAAAGAAATTACTCTAATACTCTAGATTCACAGACCAAGTCATACCACGATTTTCCCTTACAAATACAATGACAAAGACCAAGTGTCAATTAAAGTCCTTGTGATGGTTCGTGGTCAATGTCCTACCCGAGACTCCCCTCAGATCTCGCCCCGCCTGGGGCCTTTGCTGACCCGACGCCTCCCGTCCCGTCGTCCATCGGCTCCTGCACCCCCAGTTGACGGCTACCGCCTTGACGTTTAAGCCGTATCATCTACGCACGGATTGAAGGACAGATAATTAACGATAAGATGAAGATTAGTCGATCAATAAACCATAATTTCATCTAGTTCACTCCTTCCGGCACAGATAAACCCGGTTTCCATCCACCCGCAACCTGGGCTGGCTGTCAATGACTCGCAGTCGTCCTCTTGTAAGGCTGCAGCTGTCCACTCTGGGCGTAATGACCCCTTGAACCTCTAGGGGGCTGGCCCTGCCTCGACTGCCGCTATGGGGCAGCCACAGCTGAGGGTTTGGCGCTAGACCGTAGAGGGGGCCCAGAAACAGCCGCGCCCGTATCGGACGGCAGAGAAACAATCAAATCGATTCGGTCAGGGCGATCAAATCCAATTGGATGGTGGATTGGATGTGCTTCTTTTGCAGACAGCCGCGGACAGGACAGTGAATGAATGAGCAGAGTGGAGCCTGAAACCTACCTCTCCACCTCCACCGCCGTCACATTCATCCCCGTGGTGGTCATCGTCTCCAACATTCCATTCCATCAATCGATCGCGTCCGCATCTTCACCATCCTCCTCTGTTCGTCCCCCTGTTTCGGTACATTATCCGTGTGCATACTTTTTTCCATCCTGTTCAATACATCGGTTACTCTGCGCTTGATCTCTTGCGTCGCGCTGCTTTCACTTTCCGCGCGTCCTGTTGTGGCACCGCTTCGTCCTCCCACCGAACGAACCGATTTCCTCCCCCCCCAACCCTTTCAAGCCAGCCAGCCCCCATCCCCACGACGACACACGCGCATCTTCTGGGCCCGGCGCTGAACTTGCTCGCGCTCTAAACCCCGTCTTGGTTCCCCTCACGTCCTCCCGTCTGGGGACTCTGCTTCGTCAACAGGGGGCTTCGAGCCTCGTAACCATGACCAAGAAGGAGTCCTTATCCTCCATGGATCCATTTTCTCCCGCTCACCAGCCCGACGAGGGCTACTCTGAAGATCCTCTCACGCCGACTGTCAATCAAGATCTCTCGTCCGCTCTCGCTTCTTTGAGGTCTCCCTCCGACCTGAGCGCATGGCTAGTCGCAAACTCGTCGCTTCTTCCGCTCCAGGTCAAGACTGGTACCGATCGACTTTCGACTCGTTCTTCGACATGAGTTGCTGACATATCTACAGAGTTGACCATGGCTCTCCTCGATAACCTCCCCACGTCCGTCATCGCCGAGATCGTCCACCGTTTGAACCCGAGACTCTACATCGATTTTATTCAGTACCTTCCCGCCGAAATCTGCCTCAAGATCCTTGGTTGTCTCGATCCCGTTTCTCTGGTTGCCGTGACCCAGACATGCCGGGCCTGGTACGAGTTGGCTCTGGACCGAAAGCTATGGGAGCGCCTATACTACATGGAAGGATGGAAGACCATTAATTCCGAGATCGTTGCCTGCGAGGCCAAGGTCAACAATGGCCTCAACTACTCGATCCACCAGCTCAACCGTCTCCAGTCGATGCAGGACGCGCATCCCAATAAGATCCGAGCGGTCGTTAATAGCGATGAAGACCTCGAGATGACTGATGGTGATCGCACACCCGGACCTAATGATAGCTCGGCTGCAGGAAGCATGTTTGGTAGTCCCACGTCGTCATTCTCGTCGAGCAGACCTGCGGTTGTCCCGATGGGAGATATGGACCTTGATGGCACGAGGATTCCGAATTTGGACCGAACATATTCTTCATCATCAGACACGAGGGGAAAGCGTAAGGAGCCAAGCGGCGACACCGAGTTCTCAATACCGCCCATGTCAGCCGCCGACGCATCCAATATGCTGCCACCATCCAATCTCTACGCTTGGGATGTCAGTAGGAACCGATATCGCATTAACTGGCGGTACCTGTATGCTATGCGTCGCAGACTCGAGTCGAACTGGGAGCTGGGAAAGTTTACCACTCTTCAGTTCCCCCACCCAAACTTTCCCGAGGAAGGACATCAAGAGTGTGTTTACACGCTTCAGTTCGACAGAAACTTCCTTGTGAGCGGTAGCAGGGATCAAACTATGAGGATATGGGATGTGCACACTCGCCGACTGGTCCGACCACCGTTGACTGGCCATGTGGGCTCTGTCCTCTGCCTCCAGTTTGATGCTGATCCTGAAGAGGATCTCCTTGTTTCTGGAAGCAGTGATTCTAACGTTTTCATTTGGAAGTTTTCTACTGGCGAGTTGATCCAGAAGCTCACTAGGGCTCACCATGAGTCTGTGCTTAACGTTCGGTTCGATAAGCGGATTCTTGTCACCTCGTCGAAAGACAAGACTATCAAGATCTTTAACAGGCATCCTCTACGCCATGGGGATCTGGGATATGGTGGACACGATCTGGTGAGTCCTGTGCCGACCAACCTGCGACGGTACGGCTACGAGCCAGACCTGTCACAAGAACTTCCCATCAGGCCCGCGTTTTCCATGATTGGTCGTTTGGACGGTCACAGTGCTGCCGTAAATGCTATCCAGGTTCGTGACCGGACCATTGTTTCCGTTTCCGGAGATAGGCACATCAAGGTATGGAACTGGCCCGAGCAGGTCTGTACCCAGACCATCCCAGCGCACGAGAAGGGTATCGCCTGTGTCGAGTTTGATGGGCGCAGAATCGTCAGCGGCAGTAGCGACTACGAGGTCTGTATCTTTGATGCGCCCACCGGACTGAGGGTTGCTCAGCTTCGAGGACACGCCCACCTGGTTCGTACAGTCCAGGCTGGTTTTGGAGATCTACCATACAGCAAGGTCGAGGACGAGGCAGAGGCCAAGGCTGTTGATGCCGAGTACTTTAGGGCGTTTGAAGCTGGCGAGATCGATCACAACCTGGAGCGAAGACGTCGGAGAGATCGTCGGGCGAACGCAGGCAGCTCGCGACCCCAGGACGTCCAGGCATTCGGGGCCAAGCTCCCCCCTGGCGGTGGTGGTGGTAGGAAGTATGGTCGCATTGTGTCCGGCTCCTATGACCAGAGCATCATCGTCTGGAGACGCGATAAGGAGGGCGTCTGGAAGCCTGCTCACCACCTGCGACAGGAGGAGGCTGCTGCTGCTGCTCAGCGTGATGCCGTCGCTGCCGCGTCTAACTTGGCGGCGGCGAGGGCTGCGACTACACATGCCCGGCCTTCGAATTCGGCAAATGGGCCTCGCTCTCCGCCTGCGGGTGGCTCATCAACGGGACCCATGATGTTGAGAGATCACCATGGAGACAACCAACGAACATCAGCTTCATACGAGGCACTTATTGACCAGACCGTACCTCATGGACCGGCCGCGTTACAGCGAGTGCTTAAAACGTATCCGGTTACTCTAGCTCACCACTCTCATCTGCAATCAGCCATCGAACGCCAGACCTCACCGCTGGCCAGAGCACAGTTGAGAGCCGTGGTGACGGAAGCCCTGGCTGCTCTCCAGCTCAGTCAGATGCCACCTCGGCCACAACCAAGCCAAGGGAACTCTGCAGACAGCAATACACCTGGTCACCCACGAGCCCCGCGTGCTGCCGTCGCTGTCCCCGGCATGCCCATCAACCCTGCATTGGGAGGACAGGTTGTACACCCACCTGTCGTAACCCTCCCACAGCCTCAAGGTGCGCCGCCTGTACAGCCGGCCATGCCGGGCCAGCCACAAACCATGGCCCAAAACATCCTCCCCCCAGGCCATCATCACCCGCACATCGCCGCAGCCGAGAACTCTCCAGCGCGCGTCTTCAAGCTTCAGTTTGACGCACGCAAGATCATCTGCTGCAGCCAAGCCCCCGTCATCGTGGGATGGGATTTCTGTAACAAGGACCCAGAACTTGAGGAAGCTGTGCGATTCTTTGCAACAGTCGACTAAACACAAAAAATACGACGCCATTCAAATATCTTTCGTTTCACAAAGGAAATGCAGCATTCATTTGAGCAGGGAGTTCTTTGTTGCTTTTGGTTTTGCATTGTTGAAATAGCAGCAAGCAAAAAGGGGAGGGAGGCGGTTTCTCGGATTTGTACCACCAACTCGATTCACAGAGGAGGAGGCGTACTTTTGGAATTGAGAGTTGTGTACGACAATTATATATATATCATGTGCTTATAGAGGATTCTTTGTAGGATCACAATACAGCGATGGATGAAGAAAAAACAATATGATGCTATGATGTGTTGGAAATGTGTTCTTTATTATAGTTGAAGTCGGGATAACCGATAGATAAGATCGAAGAAAAAACAGAAAAGATATTGTAGGAGTCAAAAGTGCCAGTTTGAAACATATGTGAATATGGTATGCTTGTTTGAGCGAGACCCTCCTTATCCAACCAACGCCTGTAGCAAAAGGAATCCACCTGGATACATATAATGCTATCCTCGTATATCGTTCAGTGTCGTAGCTTCTCTATCAACCAGCAACCTGCTTCACCTTGTCTTCCGTCTGGGGAGGCTCATCAACAAACTCTGGCACAACCTCGTCCTGCAAGAACCCAGGCACAGCACCACCCATCTCTTGCTCCAACTCAACCTCCATACCCAAAGCCTCTAGCTCAGCATCAAGCTCACTCTCATCCACCTCGTCGGGAATGTCATAACTCCTCGCCAGACTATCCTGAATCTCGTTACCAACATCCATCAGATCAGCCATCTCATCCTGCAGCCTCTCAATCTTGTCAATATCAATCTTGCCATACTGCTTCCTCAGCTCCTTGTTGGTAGTCTTCATGGCATCGACCTGCGTCATGACGTTCTTGAGGTTGTCCTGCATGTTCTGCGCCTGCTCCATGTTCCACACCTGGCTCTCCAGGTTCTCCTTCTCGCCCTCGTACGCCTTGCGTCTCTGTAGGACCTTGAGGGCCTTTTGCTTGATGGCTTGCTTTCCTGGTCCTTCGCGCATGCGTGATAGCTTCTCTTGGTAGGCGGCTAGTTCGCCGTTGAGGGCTTTGACTTTGGTGTCGAGGGATGCGATGCGCGTGTCGAGATTGGTGATGGCGCCGTTGAGGGTGGGCTTCGGGCCCGTAGGCTTTGAGCCAAAGAGACGGTTCATGACGAGTTATTGCTAGCCGGAGTGTATTGTTCGGTTCGGCGAAGAGGTTTGATCGTGTTCGTTGGAGGAGAGGTCGCTTTTGAGGTTGGGTTTGGGTGTCTGAAGATGGCCGCCCGGAGGGATGACGTTTGGTCGCACGCGGCTCCAAGCGACCGAGTGGCGGGGCGGGACCCCTCCTTGCCGAAATGGGGGGAGCTATCTGGATGACTAAGCTTTTGATGTGAGATTGCCTGGCGGGCGGGTTGAGAATGAAGGAGATCTTGGGCAGTCGGCAAATGCTGCGATTTGGAGCGCAAAATATTGTTAAATATCGGGAAAATGTAATCTTAAACTCTAGGGTAATAATGAATGTGATTTTGCATTTAATTTGAATAATTTTAATGCGACTTTTCTTGTTCTTAGAAGAAGATGTAACTGATGCCGTGATACTGTTACCTATCTTGTTATTTTCTAACACGCCCACACTTCCACTCTGATATCTGCTGCAGCCGAGGCTCCTTGATGAATGCTTCTCGCGATTTAAATGGAAAGCACCAGGAATAGATCCTGCGCCCATTGTATATGCAGCATCGCATTAAATCTCCATTCATTTACTGCCAGACAAGCATCGCACCACCCGCAAACATCGGTGAGGCCAAGATCCCTGAAAGACCAAGAACGGGGGGCCTTCCATGCGCAAGCCCGCCCGGGAATTGCCAGTTAAAGTGGCTGATCGGCAGAGTTTCACTACAGGTCTAATTAGGCTCAAGCGATTGGCTCCGGGTGCACTGTTCTAATGATTCTAATGCTGCTCCGAGCTTGACGCCAAATCGTTGATTATTCTTTAAACGTCGTCGTCCTTGATCCAACAGAACTTTGCGACGTGGGCCTCATTCTGTCGAGAAATAAACAGAACGTTCCTTAACCAGTAAATTTCGACAATAGAGTAACGCGTTTGCCTTGGAACAACCCCTCACCTCATCCCCCCTGTAGGCGCGGCCATCAACTGGCGACCAGCGCGCGTCGTGCAGAGTGGGGTCCAAAAGGGTGCGCGCCCCACGTGACCCGCGCGGTTGTTTGGCACCGCACCTCGACGCGTCTGGCAGAAAGGCGTACCCGCCCACACACACACACACTCCCCCGAATCCTGGCAACCTCCACAAACACACACAACACACACGCATCCATCCATCTCTCTCCACCAAACAATCTTCCCGCGCAATTCGTACCCGAACTTTTCCTCCCTCTTCTTTTCGCACACATACGCTTTTGCGCTTTACGATCTTCCCGAGTCACCGACCTTTTTTCTTTTACACTTTTCGAAAGCTTCATTTTAAGCTTCGTTCTTACAGATTTCTCGTCGGCTCTTTGATCGTTGCCCCGCTGCTTTGGGCGGTTTGTTTACTTTCTCTCGTTCCCGCGCTGAACATCCTTCGCGATGTCGGCCGAGGATACCCCCAAATGGGGTTTTGGGCAATCGCCTATGAAGATGTAAGTTCTTTCTTCTTCTTGTTCTTTTCTTATTGAAGCTTCTCTTGTGTGCTAACATTTAATCCAAGTCAACCCGTCTCGACCTCCTTCATCCCCTTCTTCTCCACCCACAACCACCAGACCAGCACTCAAGCCACCAACATGTAGGCTTGCGCACAATGTTGATGCACCACACACTAGATGGCTAACGCGACTACAGGTCCTGGAGCGCAGATCTCGCCGCCCCTACACCCATTTCTCGTCTCCCCGCCTGGTCTCGAATCCCGATCCAGCGCCATTCTTCCACTGGTCAAACCGGCCAGATCATGAAGCGAGTCGGTCTCTGCACACGACGCCGCCACCTCGACTCCGCTATCGCAAAGACCTTCAAGACCCCCGCGCCCGAACCTGTGCCCGTCGCCGATGAGTTTACTCTCGAGGAAGAGTCGCGACGCATTCGACGCCGAAGTGTGGACTTTGAGCCTGCCCAGGGAGACATCGAATTCGAAGGACAAGCTTGTTCTGAAGCTGAAGTTGCTAACATCTGGATGGTTGCCAAGGGTATGTCTGTCGCTTCTGCCACATATTCACTCACTGACTTTTCTCTAGTTGACGTTACCAACCATTACATGACCACATCCACCGACACCCGTCTTGCAGACAAGGTTGCAGCCCGACGCGGCGAGTTTGTCCAGGTCGTGCCCACGAAGCGATACGCCGGCGGCGACACTGTCGATGTGCCTATGTCACTTGCTCCCAACGGAGGTAACAAGCTGGGCATTTACGGTCAACTCCTCCCTATCATCGAACGAGCTATGATCAACGGTGACGGCCAAGTGAGCCTGAAGACGGCATCCATCGCCGAGGCGCTTTACACCATGCGACAGACGCAGCGCAATGTTCGCCAGCATGTCTCTGCTGGCCCCAGATTGTCCGATGTCACCGACTACACCGAACCACCCTCTCCAACCACCATCCTCCGACCCGTCATCCATGCCGAAGCGCGATCGCCACAGAAGCGAATCGCCAGACTCACAAGCCCCATCAAGAAGAGCATGCGCCTTCTCACCAACAGCGTCTACAAGCTTGTTCCTGGCTCGAGTCCCAAGGTCTCTCCATCTCCTACCAAGTCCGACTCGGCTCCTACCACACCCATTCAGCAGTCGCCAAACCCTGCGAAGCCTGCTATTACGCCTAGCGGTATCGATTCTACCCCTCTCACTCAATCCGCCGACATCTTCGAGGATACCTCAATTGAGCACTTCACTCATGCCCGACCTGTCGCTCCCACTCCCTCTCGATGGAGCCGACGTGATCCCTCCACTCCCAGGGTCTTCAGCCCCGTGCGATCTATGCAAGCACCTGCTACTCCCATCCAGTCCGACAGCCCCATCGACCTGGCCGCTCTTCTCCCTCCTACCACTCCTCAGTTGCCCCAGTTCGAGCTTACTCCCCGATCTGCCGAGCCCGCTTCATTCGACTTTGGCACTGTCTCCCCATCTTTCAACTCTTCCATCTCTTGGATGAACAGCTCTGTTCAGGCTAGCGAGCCCAAGCGTATCAAGAACATGAACAAGGCCCGCCGACGCCAGAGTGAGCCCCTCCTCCGAAAGTACTTCAAGGATAAGGCCCGCCGTGCCTCTTCTTCTCCCCAGAAGATTCGATTCCAAGAGCAGGATATCTTCCGCGATGACATTTCGATTGGCTCCTTGTTTGACTCTATCACTTCTACCCCCGCCAAGTCTACTCTTACCAACACCGATGCTGCTCAGCTTAGTGTCGTCGAGGAAGCTTCTGAACCTGAGACTACCATGGATATTGCTACTGTCGCTGAACTCAGCGTTGTCGAAGAGGTCACTGAACCCGAGTCTATCCTTGATGCTGCTCCCACCGTCGAACTTAGTGTCGTCGAAGAGGTTACCGAGCCTGAGCCCACAATGGACGTTGACACTATCACTGAGCCCGTTCAAGAAGACGCTACTGTCGAGCCAATCCAAGCCGACATCGATGCCGCCGATGAGGCCGATGAGGCCGAGCAAGCTCTTCCTAACACTCACCCTACCCCTACCGCCACGATTGAGCACGGCGTTGTGAACATCGACATGCGCCAGAATCCTGATATCTTCGGAACTCATGTCTCTTCACCCCCCGCTTCCGTCTACTCTCTTTCCCGCATGGCCGACGAAAGATGCCAGGGTCACGCTAAGGTCGTTGTCACTGAGCAAAACGGCAGACTCTTTGTCAGATTTAAGCTATCGGCCGAGTACGCCCACATGTTCCCCGCGAGCCAAGGATTTGACGGATCTCAGTTTTCCATGTCGCCTTCCATCTCTTCTTCACCCAGAATCACGTTCAAGTCTCCTGCTGTTGGTCAGGCACCTACCATTGACAGTGTGCTCGAAACTCCTCATGTCTCCGGTGCAACAAGCTTTCACACCCCAGAGCTCCCCCCAGGGGACAACACTCTGTTGTTCCGTTCTCCTCAGAACGGCCTCACCCCTAGCCAGAATTCAGTAATGAGCAGAACGCCCGGTGTTGAAACTCTCCTGAGGACTCCAAACCAAACCGCGTTGAATGGGATTAAGAACGCCTCAACTATCAACGGTTTCTATACACCAGAGCTTCCCGATGCCGGAAATACTCTGATGTTTGGTTCGCCTGCAAACGGCTTCACCCCCGCGGAGGATACTGTCATTCAAGGTTTCCCCGGTGTCGATGCCCTTATCGGCACACCTAATGCCACTGGTTTAGGCATCACACAAAACACCAACCGGACTCCCAAATTTGATACGCCCGGGATCACAGGAGCGGATGAGACACTCGTTGTATCTTGGGATGACCTGCCGGCCACCACTCCCGCTCCGAAGGCCACAGCCACTTCACCTGGGCAAGCCACTCCCCTACAAATGAATGCCGACCGAACACTTGCTGTGTCTTGGGACGGTTTGCCGGATGAAACTCCCACCCAGACAACCAAGCCTGCTCCTCCCTCCGATTCGACGCCTGTTCAGACTGCACCTACTGAGACCACACCTGCTGAGATTGATTCTGCCGAGACTGCTCCCACTGAAACCGCTCCCGTCGAGACCATGGCCCAATCCGTTGATACTCCCGAAGTCGAGACAACTCCCAACACCACACCTGCGCAAGAAGCAGCACCTGCCCAGACAGCAGACACGCGCCGCCATGACTACGATAGCCCTGGCCGCGAGTACATGCGAGAGTTCATCAAGCGCTCCCGCCAGAGTATCGCCACTACCACTACCGAGACTGGATCTCCCATGGCGCCGATTGCGAAGCGACAACCTCTGGAGGCACGAAGCCCTAACAGGGGGAGCCCACAGAAGAACAA
Source organism: Fusarium ambrosium (assembly GCA_003947045.1). Taxonomy (NCBI): domain Eukaryota; kingdom Fungi; phylum Ascomycota; class Sordariomycetes; order Hypocreales; family Nectriaceae; genus Fusarium; species Fusarium ambrosium. The sequence continues at coordinate 28,707 of NIZV01000019.1, forward strand.
GCGCAAGCACGACGACGACAGCGGTGAAGTGCAGTCACCCGCCAAGAAGGCCAAGTCCAGCAAGGAGGAGCCCAAGCAGACTACGCCCAAGCGAGCTCGCCGCACAAAGACTACCCGCCAGAAGACAGACCTGGCGATCGAGATGACAGATCTCCCAGCCGATGCTGAAGAGGGAACAGCAGAGGTGACGGAGACTGTTGAGAAGCAGACGGAGGTGACTGAGGACGAGGGTCCTGTCACACGGCGATCGACGCGACTTCGGTCACGGGAGCAAACCAGCGGTGCTCCCAAGTCGTCGATCCCAACTCCGATCAAGCTGAATCGGTCTGGCGCCGGCCGCAATGGCGGCGCTGTCCTGAACTCGAGCGTGCGCAGCGAGCAGCAGGACTTGACCCACCAGACGCGCCTCAACACCAAGAGGAACAAGGGGGGCGCCGAGTATCCCGCCCAGGTCCTGGCTAAGCACGCAGAGACCAAGGGTGAGGATGACTCGGACGCAAGCCGGGCGTCTGGTGAGTCAAGTGCCGGCAAGGGCAAGAAGTCGGTGGTGTGGAGGGAGCCCCTGGAGAGCGTCCAGGAGGCGAAGCCCAAGAAGGGTGGACGGCCTACCAAGGCCAAGGTGACGCAGGGGAAGGCGGGCGTGGCCAAGCCCAAGTCCACTGCCCAGAAGAAGCGTGCCGTCAAGGCCGCTGAAGATCTGGGCATGGCGGGTAATGGCACGCCCGTCAAGCCCCAGAGGGTGACGCGGGCCCGAACCCGCTCCCAGTCGTAAGGGGAGCGTGGTGTTTTTTGGACGATGGCGATGAGAGGGGGGGAGAGGGGAGGGAGGATGGCTTCCGATCCTCCTAGGGAGGAGGTAATTCAATGTGATGACTGCATTTTTTGGGGCGTTGGGGGAAAAGCATTCTTTTTGGGCGCGGCGTTGGTGGTCGCGCAAGATACCACAGTGGACTTGAGGGTTTTGTGTTTGTGTTTGTTGTCTGAGTTGTTGTCTGAGTTGGTTTTTGTGTCGGTTGGTGGTGGTGGTGGTTGCTGTTGTTTGTTTTTTGTTTTATGGGACATCTCGTCAAGGAAAGACGATTGATACTTTTGGACTGGGAGAGCCGGGAGGCTCGTGTATGGAAATGACATGTTTGACGCCGTTCCTGTTGATCTCTTTATTTTGTGATTGCTCGTGATGTCTGCTTTATGTCTACGAGGAACTTAACAGTAAGTAATGCAGCCCAGCTAACATGTACAGACATCGTCTTGAGAACCCATGACTTGTTTCTATCTTTGAGTCATGAACAGGAATCTAGGCCTGGGAGGCCCAGGAGCGGCGCCATCAGTGGTTGGTATTTTGCGTGATGCCGAGACCAGTGGCATTGGGAGTCATCAGGAGAGTGTTCACACCAGGGGTTCCATGAAGCGTCGTCTGCTCTGAGGAGAGCCGAATAATAGAGTGTTCTCCCCTGGGGTCTGAGCGCCTTTTGTCCAAAAGGCTGCTCTTAGGAGCCGTCTGGGCGTATCTGGCGACGTGAACGGGGAGACCCAGGTTGGCCCCATCCTCCGTCCCGACGTTCCTTATAGGAGAACCTTGCTGGTGGACCTGTCTTTCTTGAGTTGATCCTAGACCTGAACAGCAAGTCATGAACTTGAATCTGGCATGATCAGAGCGACAAGGTGGCCGAGAAGGAGCACGTCGCGTTCAATGGTCAAGCGGTAGATCATCTAGAAGTATAATGGACGAGCGCGACTAGATCACCACTTAGGACAAGGAAGTGCTTCGCAACGTTGCCCGGCGCTGCATCAGCACAAGCGAATCAAGAACGCACCTGGCTCTTTCCGAGACTCGACAGAGACGACCGTCTCATAGAAGCCGATTTTGAGGCGCTCACTCTTGCCCACTACCTCCTCTGGAATCCCCGAGCCACTCGATGCTCTCCACTCGCATCCACTGCACTCTAACCGCGCCAGGCGGTCGCGTTCCTCCGAGGGGAGACCATGTTTAGACGTCTTTTGGACGGGCTTTGTCTGATTTGAGGTTCTGTCCGGGATGGTGGATGACTCGAGAATGTTTCTCAACACTGTCGAGGGCATCGATGTTGGGAATGGGTGTCGAGTTGACACCATCTATAGACAATAGACAAGCCGACAATAGCTATTTACGATGTATATTGTGTATTCCAGAAACTCTAGTGCGGTTTCAGTATTGTTGTTGGTTTGACTTGAAACGCTTGATGCTCTGTAGAGGCGGCGTTGGCCAAGATACAAAGACAACACACGGCCTCACCAATAGAGATAAGGATTGATGATGATCAGAAACATGCCAAGACAAACCTTCCGGATTCAATAGTAAACTAGGTCCAGGGCCTTTTTGACAGAGATGACTAATGTTTGTTTGTGGCCATGCAAGTTACTTTGACCACCTCCCAAACACTCCCAGATTCTCGGTGAATATCACGGACCAGTATTTCGACAGCCCTAAAACAACTCCTTCATTCCACATTCTTAAACCTCAAACAAGGCTAGAAGGCTCAAAGACAAAGATGGAACAAATACCCTCACTCGATGTCTCAGACCCAATCCCCAAAATTGGATCAAAAAAGTAGTGCACGTCATTTCCGGCGACAGTTTCACATGTGTCTCCCCCCCAATTCTTAGATCATCACTGGATGACAGATGAATAAGCCTTTTGACAATAAGGCTTTGCGTCCAAGTCATTGTTCTCTACGATGTGTCAATTGAGTTGACGGGGTGGGGTCAAATAACTCAGATCGACTACGTATTCGAACATGTGAGAGTAAGTGGTGATGTATCCAAAGCTCATATGACAGTTGTATGAGATCTACATGTGATCGACAATACCATTAAGCTTAATACAGAGAGTCATCATGTCTTGCCCAAGCATAGTCATGATCAACAAATATCCTAGTCCCATCCTTATGCACCATCAAGCATACCCGAAGTATCCACGACAGGGCACAGCCGACTTCACCTCGTCCCATCTATATAACCTTCGCTTCAACAATAGGTCTACAAAATACCTAGTATGTGACAGGGTCCCACCTGGTTCTGTCCCGCATCAACCCCGCGACTTTGGTCAAACGGGACATATCCTCTCTGTACAACTTGACTCTAGCACAGAAGACAGGTGACACATGTAGAAAAACCTCACTTTTGATAGTAGTCCATTCAAGAATAGACGCGTAAGATAACTCCTCAGCTTCAGTCGTGTATGCATCCAGAAAAGCAACAAATACGAGAAAACCCCTCCTCCTCCTCCAACAAACTCCGAGACAGCTCACTTTGCTTCCTCCCCTCCCCCTCCGAAATGCATCCTCCCGTTTTGTACTTCCCACATTTCCACGGGCGACGACATGTTCAGATCTGTCAATTCCCTCCCGGCTCATCCTTCCATAAAAAGTTATAGTGCCACATACATGCAAGCAGCCTTTTTTTTTTTTTTTTTTTGGTTTGGGGGTTTCATGATCCAATGGCTTTGTCCCCCCTTTCATGTAGGTCTTCAAACGCGGTGGCGTCTACTCTCCGACGCGTACTAAAAGCCTCTGTCGTCATGGTTTACGTTCCCTTCAGCCCTGAAAGGTTCACGAGGGGAGGGGGGGAGGCATGTTGGTGAGGCGACGCCCGCTCAGCGAGGGGTTTGCATCCGTATCGCGGCGTCAAAGGTAGTGTGACGCTCAAACCCCCTTCTGCCTTCGCTTGGATCAACCATCTTCTAGCGCTTTTTTTTTTTTTCAAGGATGATGGATTCACTGCATCCTGTCAGTTTGCAAGAGGTGGTCTGATCGACGAAACATTCTTTGTCGATCGAAACATTTAGTAAAACACCATTGGGAAACATCATGAGCAACTTGGCAACACCATGCATGGGACAACTTGTTTGTTCAACGTTTTTATTCTTTTACTTCATTGCTCCTCGACTCCTCATCAGGGTCCGAGGGCTTCTCCTACACCCTCCACCAAGGAAGCCATCAGAGAGGCACAGACACATCCATCATTGTACAAACCACCCCCTGTGTCATGTCATGCTCGTCTCTAGCTTCCCCTCTTTGTCCTGTTTTGCCCAACCTGCCAGAGATGCTCATCCAATCATTCATCCCTGACCAGGTCCATTATCTGCATTTGCCATGCCATGCCATCCATTGTCGACGGATAACTCAACTGTTTGTCTCTTTGTGTCTGCATCTGAACCTGTATGTCGTGCATATGTGTAACACGCACCCCTTCAAGAGCCCTTCAAGAGGGTAAAATCAACCAAAAAAAAGCAGTACAAACTCCAGGGACAGGCTCATATCGCTCTGTCCCTTTTTCGCCTCCCTCCCTCCCTGATCTAAGCTTTTTGACTTTTTCAACTTCAAAACAAAATGTCCCTGGCAACGCCCCTCCAATCCAGTCCCTTCCCGTCCATCCATTTATGTACAGGTCTAGACAATAACCAATAATAACTAATGTGCACACGTCTGTCTGCTCAAGTACAGAACGCGAGGGGTTTGCATGCGAGCAAGCTGCCGTCGTGGCTATACAGGGAATCATCATCCCAAAAAGAAAAAAAAGGAGTGACATGAGTCGGGGTATCTCCGCAAATAAATAAGAGCAGAAAAAAAAGAGGAAAAAAAGAACAAGAGAGAAATAGAAATTGCCAAGCAAACCCCATACATAATAGCTTAGCTGGCCGTGGTTGCGTATCGTTGAAATGACTTCTAGTTTTTGTCTAGTCGTCATCGCATCAAGGTCGTGTCGTGAATAGGTATTATCGTTGATCCGTCTTCGAGTTTTGCATCGCATCGCATCGCATCCAAATGAGTAAATCCATTACTTTCGGAGTCCGACCTTGCCGGCCAGATTCTTCCAGAATCGTGCTCCCTTGCGCTCTTCGCTGTGCGTCCGTAGCATCACTTCGTCTCGTTGCATGGGTCCTACAATGTCCTCGTCGCCTCGCGCCGGGAACTTGCCCTCCGCGTCAACCAGACGTGGAATCGCACTGGGAAGTCCGTCCTCGAGCCGTCGCCACTGCATTCCCGCAAAGATGTCGTCAACGGGAGGTCGTCCCAGGAGGGCAGCGCCGCCACTACTGGCTCGTGCCCGTCCGCGACCACGGCTTCGGCTTCGAGAGTCACTCGTTGATGGAGGTGCTGAGCTGGTAGCTTCCACAATCTGCTCCATCAGAGTGTCGTGTATCGCCCTCCATCGCTTCTCGAGGTCCTGCCACTTGGCCTCGGTCAATGCAAAGATCTTGCTCGTCTCGCCATAGTTCTCGCCCGTTCGGATCAGATGCTTCATGTAGTTACATCGGGCCAGATCCCAGTCGTGGCGCAATTGTCGGAGCGCTTCGAGGTTCACGGCTTCGGGCTGGTACGGTTGCGGCGTGATGGTAAAGTTGGCGTGTCCCAGGCGGTCCGACCACTCATCGTGCTCTTGCAGAATCGATGGGAGAGGAAGCGGCAGCTCGGGGCTGTTGGGGCAGTGTCGGAACGAAGAGATAGACGGCTTGGTGCTCAAAGACGGTCGAGGGAAGTGTGTCGAAGGCGGCAGCGGTGAAGGCATGTCGATAGTTGCTGAGTGAGGCGCGACAGTGGGCGACTGAAGAGGCGACTCGGGCGGGGGTCCGCTGAGAGGGCTGGTCATAAGAGGAGGAAGAAGAGGAGTAGTGGCCAAGCCACGCTCTCGCTCCAAACTCGACCGCTCCTGGTGGGCTTGTGCCTTCTCAATGTCGATGGGCGCAGGCACGTTGTTTGGCAGGTTGACGCTCTCGGTGCTTCCATAATATGACACCGCTGGTGTAGGCAGACCAGTGTTCTCCGGCGTACGATCCTGAGGACGGCTCGGGGCAGACATGGACGACGAACGACTCGAAGGACCTCCAGATAGTACAACACTCTCCAGGCTAAGCTCGGTGCTGGGAGAGAGCATAGGATTGCCCCGGCGGCTGTTGGATCTCCATCGTGACATGCTGGGGAGTCGCGAGCCGATGCGTGACGAGAGACCAGCAAAAGGGGAGTCGGTACCCGACCTCTTTCGAGAGGGAGCTTCGGGAGGGACGTCACCGTCACTCAGGAAACCCATGTCGTAGTCGATGTCGTAGTCGCTCACAAGGTTGCCATTGAACATGAGATCTTCGGAACTATCTCGGTGCTCACAGGGCTCGTCGCCTAAACAGGAAAGTATTAGGTCAGTAACTCCAAGGTCGCCGGTAGGGAAACAGGAAAAGGTCGGGGACGGTTCCTCACAACCTAACCAAAAGGACGGGACATACAGAGACAGCTGTAGAGACCAAAGTGATCCTCGAGATCGGTGCTGTCATTCTCCTCATGTTCGGGTTCCAAAGGCTCCTCCTGCACATCGGGCAATAGTCGCTTGGGCGCCTTGGGGTGGACAGACTGGGTGGGAGAAACAGGACTCTCGTTCAGTTGAGGAGGAAGGTCGAGAGAGGAAGCCGAACTCGACATTCGAAAGTGTCCCTTGGGAGAGAAAGTCGGGGTGACAGGAGAGGCGACATCGGACGAAGACGAGTTTGTTGTGTAGTAGACGTAGGAGAGGTCGCATTCAGCGTTGACTTGTTGGATATCCCACTTGCGGCGTTCTTGGACCAGCTGCGGGAGGATCAGCGGCTTGAGATTGGGCGACATGATGTCGGCCGGGGACGGTCGAAGCCGTAGATGTCGAAAAGGACGTGAAAGCGAACGACTATTTTGGTTGGGATGTACAGTATGGTGTTGGTGAAAGAAGGGTAGAAGAGGAGGAGGAGGGAGTACTAGTAGTAAAGAGGGATGCCTCGGAGGTGGATGTGGGTGTGGATGTGGATGGCGGTGGTGGCACAGCAGCTTGGTACGTAGGTACAAAGGTACTTTGAAGGAAGGGCTCAGTTGCAAGGCAAGTGCAGTGGCGGCGGATCCGGGGGCCGGGGGGGTCTCTTTCCTCAGAGACCGGGGTGGGATTGCAGGCAGGTGGGATGGTGGAAGTGGGAGTGAGTGGGTGGGCAGGGCAAGAGCGAGCACCACGGGCGGGTCCCCTCAATTCAGTCCTGTCCTGTAAGCAAGCCTAAGCCTGGGCTCCTCCGGTCGCGACTTCTGGTCTGGGCGGAAAAAATGGTGGGGTAGGTTGGGTACAGTCCACGAGGCGACGGCTTCCCGACCGGTGGGTTTTTTTAGTGGGTTGTGTCCGGTGCCAACCTGGGCGTAGTCGCTGGTGCTGACTCTTGTTTTTTTTTTTTTGTTGATGTTTGGTAGCGAGCCCGCTATGAAAAAAACAAAGTCCGGTCGTCGGGTGAATCGCTGGTTGCTTTTTCCAATGCCTTGAGTCAACCGTTGGTTGGTCGTGGTTGGCTCCGTTTGCTTTAGCGCTCGTGAGGCGGGTGTGACTCGTAACAAGCGACAGAGACAAGTCAAGTCGACAAACGGATGGATGGTTCCTCTGGTCTGCTCTGCTGGGAGAGGAGTGTAGGTGGAGGAGGTGCAGGATTTCCTAGTCCGATGAGAGGCCGTTGAACAAGAGGGAGAGAACTAGCCGGACACGACACGACGGTTATATCAAAAGCGGGAAACCAGGTCATGCATGGGTGATGGGCTCTCTCGGGCGTCTGGGCGGCGGCTGGGCTGGGTAGGTAGGTTGGCGTTGGCTGGGGTGCGCCAGACAGCAGCACGGTATCCGTACAGGACAGGGCCGAAGTAACTTGAATGGATGATGGGAGACGAAGCGCTCGGTCGTCCACGTGTTGAGCCGTCGGTTGGGCGCAAGTACATGGGCCTGCTTCTGTTGCTGCGCTGCTGCTGCTGCTACTACTGTACCGCGGCTGTAGGTGTGTATGTGATGTGATATCGTCGTTGTACTTTATGTATGTATGAAGTATGTATGTACTGTACGTTGTTGGATGATCCAATGCTGTGTGGTGAACTTGACATGACCGGTGAGAAGAAGACTCCTTGTACTTGTGCTTTCTCTACAAAGTATCCTGCCATGTCCTTTTTGCTGTCCCTGAACCTGCGCGCGTTGATTTGCGGCTTGACTGGCGGTGATGGATTTGTCAAATGTCGATGCTGCGTGCAGCAGACAGTATAAGCAGCGCCGTTATACCAGGTCTGGGACAGGGGTGAAGGATTGGGTGACTTGTCCGGGGGGGCACGCGGGGAGGAGTCCTCGGTCGAGGCTGGCTCGCCTGAGACGAGACGCCGTGTCTCTGTGGCCTTGTCGCGGCTACTGTCGACTCCTGCTTCGCGACTCGGTGAAGGGGGAGGGAGTCTGTGACGTGTTGATGGGGGTAAAAGGGGAGAGGTGGATGGGGAGATGGACGAGGGGATCATGGGACTGGCAATTGATTCAACTGGGTTCAAACGGCCAGAGCAGCTTCCAGTGGACGCTTACAGGGCACAGTGGGTTCCGGCAGGGCTCTTCCAGCGCTCAGTCGGGTGGGGCGCGGCATTGTCTGTGGACTCTGCAGGCTCTGCAGTGGGGGACTGGAGGTTGGCCAGCTCGTCCGGAAGACAGAGAGATGTCGTTCCGGAGAAGCCCTGCCCTTACCACGACAAGTCCGCTGCTAGCTAGGCTAGCTCCCAAGAGGCTGGACGTTTGGAGAAGAGACATGGAGTCGGGAGAGACAGGGCGTGCAAGGGGGCAATCCTTGCGTTATCCGTGGCTCTAGTTCCTGAGTCTAGGTTAGGCGTTGTCCCTGGGCTGATCGACACGACAACAGACTACCTACATACATACAGCTTCGAGGCCATGACACTATGCGCAGGCGAAACAAACACAGAATGAGACGAGTGGCTGCAGCTATTCGCTGTTTGAGTGAGGGGGGCCATGCTCAAACACCCTGGAGGCCATGAAGGTGAACAAGCACATGCGCCGAGGGAACCAGAGGGAGGAAGACCCTGAAGATGGAAAGGACTCCGAGCATAAGCGACGTTTTGCGAAGGGATGAATTGACAATTGAGTATCCATCATCATTGGTGAACAAGCCTACTGACTTTACCGAGCCATTGGGTCTCAATTGTGATGCTCCCTTTGTTGCTCGATGCTCGATTGAATTCATCATGACCGTCTGAGACAATCTTTGATATTGATTGACCCGTGGGATGGACGCCACAAAAGGCAAGACCAGTTTGGCTTCTGGCAGCTCCTTCCTTCACATGGCAACAAGCTCCCCCTCAGCGTCTCCGATCCATTTCCATTGGACGCAAAGATCGTCGGTAGCTCAAATTTCTTTTTGTCTTCTTCTTTTCTTTTTCCTGCTCATCCCGCTCATTGTCCTCTTGACGCCTTCATCCTTCATCAATTTCTCATCATGCTGCCCCCCGCTGCTGCTTTGTGTTGTCATTGATCCCACCAGAGATGCTATGCAATCCTCTTGACCTCTTACCATCTCCTCATCCAATCTTCCCACTTGTCGTCCCACATTGGGCCGAGCCCCAGCTTTTCCAGCGAGTCTCTCCCTGTCAACAAGGGCTTCCCACAGCCTGGGCCGACCAGGGCTCAGAGAAGCAGAAGCAGAAGCAGAAGCCGCGCCGACAAGGGTGCAGGAGCTTGGGAAGCGCCAGCAGGGGGTACGTAGCCCTGTCTTCGGCCATCTGGCACCGCCTCTCCGGGTCGGCGCACCCAGAGCCAGAGAAAGAGAGTCCACAGTCTCGATTCTGCCCTCGCCGTTTCCGCTTCCAACGGGCCTCGAAGCCCATCCTTGTCCCCGGAATCCCATGGATCCATGAATCGGGGACTTGCGACGGTACTCACCGTCTCTCACTGTCCCTTTCGCCTCGCCGCCGTTTTTCTTCTTTGAAGTCGGTTCTGGACGCCAGACGCTTGTGCCATTGTGGAAGGACTGCGCGTGCTTCTCGGGGCAGACATCATGGCATGGAGCCTAGCGGAAAACTTCAACTCCCCGTCGCGTCCAAGGTTTTTTTCCCGCTCCGACAATCAGACTTTTACCCGTCTTGCCGCCACCAATGAACTCAATCAGACGAAGAGGAAACGGTCGACCGAAGCCGCTGACGGCACAGGTCCTTCTCCTTACAGCGTCCAAAGCAACTCCGTGTTTCTTCCAAGGCACAGTCACACGAACTGTCAATTTTAAACCATCCAAAACTGCAGCATTACGTCGTTATCTTGGGCTTGCCGCCAGAATGAGGAAACAACGTCGATCCCTTCCTCGGTGAGCCTGGGCGCTGGAGTCTTTCCAGCATGACAACTGGACCTCTCCCGTGTCTCCGTCCTTGCGATCCAGCCGTTGTTTTCTCCAAACTCCTGATGTGTCTACCCGTTCGTCTTTGTTCTGGTCGCTTCTGCGAAGCCCACTTCTATCCGTCCTGTTGAACCGCAATCCACTTCGTCATCACAGGATGCCTGCTGGCTGTCGAGGCGGCAGCATCCGACACAACCAGAGATTGTTTCTTTTTCCCCTTTCGGAGTGTGAAGAGTCAATTGACTGAAAAATTCACTGATTCGCCCGTGCCCCTCTTGCAAACACTCGTCCACTCACCGTCTTGCTCTCCCCTTGAACTGGATCTGAGATGGCTGGAAACTTCTGTGCAAATCCCCATACGCAGGGAGATGAAACCGTTGCGTTGGGTCGCTACTGGGATCCTTCTCCTGAGACCCAGAACTGAGCCTCCCATGTTTCTTCTTCTTCAACACCGCTCTTTACATCCCAACCTTTCTGTCGTCTTGCTTCATCGAGTCTCACGTCGCATGCTCCCCGGAGCGGGCAGACTCGTGGCTAACGGGGCGCTCTACCCATAGTGGTCTAGCGGCCGCAGCCCGAGCCTTCCCAGTGGAAGGGAAGTGATGCCGAGGCGTCGTGCCGGGGGCCATAGAAGAACCTGGAAGGCTACCAAAAGACAGGGCGGGCCTGTGTGGCTTCGAAGCCCAGCAGTGAGAGGCTGCTCAAGGGCCCGCAGAGAAGACGCCAAAAGACGCCAAATCGCGCCGGCGCAGTGGAAGCGACCGCCGTGGTCCAGCGCTCCGGGAGACAAGAGTTATGAAAAGCTTAACCCTCCTTTGCTCATTTCACTGTCTCCAGTCTGCTTGGTGTCGATCTACCAGGATCTTGCTCAGTCGACGTCTCATCGGACAAGCATCGAGATCCGATGTGCTGATCGGATGGAGAACAAGCGACGAACATGTCGGGGAGAGTCTTCGGAGAAATGACCAAACGTGCTGCCTTCCTCGACTACCAACCCCGTTCGCAAGATTACCGGATTTTACTCATCGCGAGACTCATTGACGGAAGAGACCGACTTGCCATTCTAGCCCACGTCTCGAGACCGCTTGCACAACCGAAAAGCATGTACCTACCGCCAAAGGACCCTCCTCGTCGCGCGGCGTACGCTCTAGCCATCCCCCAGCGGCCACGATGGCCCTGGTCTCGGAGGTTGAAGGCCCTGCCGCATTAGCTTGACCACGGTACCTGGGCCGACACTGTCAAGAAGGCGGCGACGAATGTTCTCTCCCTCTCAGTCGGTGCCCGCGGAAGTTGGCAGCCGTTCCGCTCTCACGCTTGCATTCGGTTGTCGTTGTCGTTGCAGTCGGTTGGATCTCGCTGGGCTCTAGCTGTGTGTGGTAGGTCGCACATGTTTCCGTCTGCCCTCCTTTGGCACAACTTTCATAAACATGGATAATTGTACATGGGTCTGGAGAAGTCGCTTTGACACACGACGAGGTCCAAGACTCTTGGACCTGCCATCCATGATGGCCTGCATCACCTGGTATCGATAGCGAATTACGACATGATGAAGCGCCATTGAGAGCGACGGCTACACCTTACTGATCCGGACTGGCGCTGGAATCAACAAACTCTCTTTGAGGGAGAATTGGCCGACCGGCACTACTACTCCTCCGTCTTGAACCCGGTTGACAGTCGGACAACTTGCACAATCTTGGAAGGCAGTTTTGAGTTTGCACTTCACGAGTCGTCAGGCTGTCACGCACATGTGCACCATGTGGCAGACAACACTCATGAAGGTCACTCTTGGATGAGGAGAGGGTGAAACGGTCCAAGACTAGGTGAAGAAGCCTTCGAGTCGTGTGATTTTGTTCTCTGGTTCCGGTCTCGGGATTCAATCTTGTCTTCCATTGTTCTTCCGTGGCGTTGTGTCATCGCTGGAATTTCCGAGGCCCTCTACTTGTAGGAGCTGCATGCAGGGAGGTTATTGGACAATGGGGGAAGCTTCGCCTTGCACCCTTCTGCAACATAGGCGCTCCCTCTGTTCCTTTGAATGACGACGCGTGTCTCTGACAATAGCTGCCGAGACATTGCCAACCTCTTGTTTTCTTCCTATGAATGACAATACAGACAGCATTGCAGCATTCAATGAAAGCTTCGACAAACTCAAACCCACAGGAACCCTTACCCGACCCCCCTTCAGCCATTGACAATCCGGCGCTATGAAGTTAATGGAAGCGAGCGGTTTCTTCCTCTTGGGAACAGAGCTGCGTCAACCTTTCTTCTGCCTTCTCCTCTTCACCTTTGTCCGAAGTCTCCGTCCTTTGTGCGCGATTGGCTGGTTGTTCCCGCCTAGGCCCCTTGCAGATCCTTACCATCTTTGCTAGGCCAGCCCGCCTCGTTGTTGACCCGCAAGGGTTGATGCCTGGGCAAGAAGGAATTGTTGCCTCGGTCGCAAGGCAGCACCTCTTCCGGACCCTTGTCATCTGCAGGTGAGGTCCTCCCACCATGATGACGATCCATCTACGAACAAGGAAACAAGCTTGATGGGAGTTCAAACGGCTCTCAGGAGTGCAAGAGGAACCACTTTTCATCAATGCCGCTCTCATCAGATGCCGTCATCATTGTCGCAACATGCTGGTATTACCAAAATTGGAATTATCGTGAGGAAACTGCGGCTATGGGTTCGGTCAAAGCGTCATGGCTCAGGATGGCCGGAGTAAGCGGTCCTCAATCTGTCTGAAGCCGTATCCCCGTTGTAGACGTGCTTCAACTCGTTTTCGACTCAGAGTTGGGCCGGGCCGCAATGGCAAGCTCAGCACGCGGCATACGGTGTCGTATACAGCCTTGTTGCAGCCACATGAGCTTATTCAGCCCTTATGAGCTGCATCCTCTATACCGGGGATAATCGTTCAGCTCCCGGTGTCTTCAGAGCTCGCCATGATGACGAGACTGTGATAGAAATGACGGCTCAGAATCCCAAATCGGTCATATCTGGGCCATTATACCTACTCAATCTTCTCTGTCGCTTACGACAAGGTTCGGCCAAAAGGGCGACTATTGGAGCTTGATGACTGGACTGAGCCAATGTCGGGAGCGAGACGCGGGCCGGCAGCCGCAGATGTTCCAATGCAGGTCCAACGGCTGCGGCCGCAATCTCATACATTGGATGTCAGCAAGCATTCTACCATGAAGGGTCTTGTCTCGGCAGTCATTCTCTGCCATTGAGACAATGACACCAACCTAGAGAAGGATCGTCAAGATGCAGATAGCTCAACAATCCGTCATGATCAAACTCATTGGGGTCGTCTTCAAAAACGTTGACGATGCAACCGTTTCTCAAGACTGCCACACAAACCAAAGCTTCGGGTCCCAAGCCTCCGAGATCTCGCCCAGAAATCTGTTCCTGGTGGCGATAGGGGCGGCTCCGCATGTTTATTGGGCAATGGCTTTCCAATCTCCAGTATGGTTACATCGGCTTCGAGTTCGTCAGAGGGCTGGAGCCCACGATGTCACCCAGGGAGGGCACACTCGGAAGCTTAAAGGGAGAAATGCCGTTTAGAGCCTCCAAACTGCTGGGAGAGGTGCATGAGCCTCATGAAAATGTTGACAACAGGTTGACGTTTTTAGTCAAGCCGATGTTGACCAGAGCCAATCGAGACTGGGAGAGCCGTTGGAGCCCTGAAAATCTTTTAGATTTTACCAAATCGGTTCACTTGATCCAGCTCGTCAGAGGCACGTCACAATTGATATCGGAAGGCTGGAGCAGGTTCCCCGAAGAGTTGAGGGAGCCACAGTTGCATTGCGCTTTGACAGTTTACACTGTTCAGCCAGCCATTGAAGCTCATTAAGGGTCCGGCTTCTCAGATATGGAACTCGATGAACAATTTCTCATCTGCAGGACCTTAGGAGCTTGGTATAGCTTGCATTTGACTCTACGATGATTGGATCAAGAAATGGGAGGCTGGAGGTCTCAAGTTCAGACTGAGACTTGAAGCAGGGCGTGGTGCTGACCAAGAGCCAAGAGCGTTGACCAACAATTCCCACTTTGCATCTCCACCAGGCTGACGAAAAATTCGATCAGAATTTTTCGGTGATCCTCTGGGAAGTCTAGATCCTGATGCTGGCTGGGTCTGGGCAGTCTTCTCTGCAGTCTACAGTACATACGCCGCCATGAGAGATTCTGACAAGGGATCCACGTCTTGAGACTCGCTTTTCGCTGCCCGAGAGTGCTCCGAGTCTCTCCGCGAGATGCGCGCTGGATCAGCGGAGAAATCGCCATGATATGCCGGGAATCTGCGATTCCATCGTGGGGAAGAGGAAGAGGGGGGAATCGTCCGATCTGGGCGCTCCAAGAAGGGAGCTCCTTGTCTCGGGCTGCAGCTCTCGTGAGAAATTGATCAGCCTCGACAACGGCTGTGAGACGGGTATTTCCATATTGCTTTTATATTGCTCTCGTGAGAGTTCGTTCGATGGTGGCAACGGGACGAACAGTTCTCAGCCGAACCCTCAAGGACGCGCATCCTTTGTCGCGAGTTGATGATGTCTCTCAACCTGCACACAAAGTTCCCAACATGGGAACCCACACGGTCAAGGTCAATTGGACTTTCTTGCACATGTCAGTGATTTTTTCTTGCTAATTGCCCTAGCTATTGGTCCACTGTCTGTCCCCGTCTGTCCAAAAGAGGTCTAACAGAGAAAGGCCAAAAGCTTGGTGTGGTGTTCCTGACGATCGCGAGCCAGGGTTAGCTGGTCACTGTGCCACACAACCGCTTTTGGGGCTGAGTTGAGATGGGCTGAAGCTGGTGGCCTCTGCAACTCTGCAACTCTGCAAGAGCTCTGCTCAGTACAGTACAGTACAGTACATGGACATGGCATGCGCTGCAGTGCAGTGCAGTGCAGTGCGGTGCGGTGCAATGCACATGTCTCTGCTCCGTAGATGCCTACCCGAGCAGGAATCTTTTCGTGGCAGTCAGATGGATGCCGACTTGTTCCTCGGCTTCAAGGATGAATGAGCATTGGTAATCGAGTCGAGTTACAATGCAAGCGCCAACTCCACCAGCAGGTTCCATCGAGTACCTATGACTGTTTTTTGAACGCCGACCATCGGGTTCTTGGAGTTCTGTCTTTGTCAGGTACCGGGCCTCAATGGCTGGCTCAGGCACCCGAAGCAGTTGAGTGGTTGCATTGGTCCTGGGGCTAGAACAGGGCTTGATTGCGGAACCGAGGCCGGCGAGAGACGACAATAGCCCCGAGTTGTCTCTGGCCCTTTTGGAGGCTGTTTTCTCATACCCCACTGAGGGTCTGAAACGTGACACTCGGCATTCGGAGGATCAATTGATTCGGTACTTGATTGCCCAGCTCAGCCATCACCAGTCTTGCTAGAAAGCTGTTGTGATGTTTGGTGAAGCTGGTGCAATTATCTCGACATGTCGTTTCTTCATCGGCCGAGTGGCCATATCGATCTATCCTAATGGTATGTTTGATCATCAGGATGAAACAAATCATTTCGCGGTAAGGTACTTTACAGGCCGGACCCTACCTTCTGCGCCGTAGGTGCATCCATCCTGCGCTGGGTACAAGGCATACAGACGCACATGTTGTCTCTGTGCTGTGGGCCAGCCGGGGAAGCTGAGGATTCTGGGGCGGCAGCAAAGTCTCACGACCATAGCGACTCAAACTGTCGGCTTGGCTCAAGGTTCCTGACTCCTGCGTCGGCCTCACAGGAGATCCCTGTGACGCTTCTGAGGATGGCCCCGAGAGCGGGCGACCAAGTGCCCCCTGCGAGTTCGTCCTGTTCACCGCTGCGCAGTCAATCAATTCCCTTGCCTTTTCGTCTGCTATCTTCTTTCTCCCTTGTTAGTCATGAGAGAGGGACTGGCCCTGGCGGAAGCTATCCACGTCCATAGAGGGCCCCGGCTAGTGTGGCCTGCGCTGTGTGGCGGGTTCTCATTCGTCAGAAGCCTGACGCCCAAGGCTGCTGCACATGAGAAAGCTCTCTGGGGGACGGGACGGGCTGAAGATTGGAGAGTATCTATTGATTTGATCACTTTTCAGAGTTGGAGATTTGAACGTGGGGGGAGCCGAGTGCTGAGAGACGGCCACGATATGCCATTACGTCCGGGGGAGATGATGTGAGGCGACCCCGTGACTCCAAGGATTGCGACTTGAGGCCAGGACGTGAGATAGTCACCTCGGCAGGGCCTCACCGGTGTACCTGCGATGCGAGCCAATTTTCCCTGCGTCTGCTTCGGGCGTCAAAATGGCAAGGCCATGCATGAGGCGAATACAAAATGAATGGCACACTGCGTACGTGGAAGCGCCTGGTTGAAGTGTTGCGACGAACCGCCCAGCAGTTCTCTCCCCCTCTCTCTCTGCCTTGTATCTTTCTCCTCTTGGGGTCAGCTGAGGCATCCTTGATGAACTGGATGTGCAGAAATGCCGCGACGACAACAATGTGGCGAGGAATACTCATCCAAAAGTCGCGCCACGACCGCGTCAGGGATAACTACGACGTGTCTATATGCCTCAATTCTTTCTTGCTGTGTTGTTCGTGCGAGATATGGGCGGTTTGCATTTTGTGGCATGCGGTGAGAGCGGTGAGGCTGGAGGGGGACTTTGCCAGTGGTGTTTCGATTGAATGAGGGAGTTTCTGGCCTTGATGGCGTTATAGTCGTTGTCTATCGTATGTGAGACTATGCGGACGAGTATGTAGGTAGTTGAGAATACAACCTTGTTGCGTGTAGGTGGTGGCTTTGGTTCTTGGCTTGCTTCGGGACAGAGGTGATTGCGCGTCTAGGATATGTGCCGAGGATACTTTGGATTACTGGACATTATGAATCTGTTCCTTGCTATTAGTAATTGTTGATGAGTTGATGGGAGGGGCGAAACCGAAGTGAGGCTGTTCGTGATGATGTGTGATGTGTGAGTCTAGGGTAGCTCAAACGTATGGGCAAAGGTTGCGATGTGGATGAACGTCGATCTGGTCGTGTTCTTGTATCATTATGAGTATTTTTTCGTTGGATAATTCTATGTTATGAGTGAGATCGATCTGATTCACCCGTATTTTGTGAATCATGGCGTTGTGGTGAATCTTCCAAGTGTAGTCGCGTCGTAGAGTTAGAAGTCAAAGCCTGGCGTACGCAGGGTCATGAGATAGAACCTTCCTAAGATGCTAGGCCTATCCGTTTAAATAGGGATATGGCTATATAGATGCCCAATACATTAGGTGAAGTGATCTGCAGTCGGTTTCATCATGTCTTGGTATTACTGTGTCATAGATGTGAGCCTCCGTCATGAGTGGGAGCAAGACAGTGATGAAACAACAGCGGCATAAACGACAGAGACCTTCAGCCAATTAGATATAGAAAGCTACAGATCGAAGAGGTGCTCCATATCAACAGCTTGGGCATAAACACATGCTCAGGCGTGAGCGTTTGGTGAGAGTGCCTGCCCTGGGTTGACCATGACAACTGTCTCATATACTAGCAGTCTGATAAGTAGCCGGGATGTGAAATATAAGTCATAGAAGTACTGGCTGAGGTTCTGTCTCATTTCACATGGGTCTTCATGAGTGTTCGTTCTAGATCAAGTGGGATTTGATAATATGGCAGCTAGATTCATGCTGAGACATTGACTTGTTCAACCCGACAGATTTGGTGTAACTACGTACGTACATGTCTGAATATTGGTCTCGGCTCGGAATGTCTTGATATGAGACATGGGGTTTGCTGTCGATGGCACTGTCTCGTCACTCTGGATATCTCCTTGCTTGCACGAGTGCATCCATCCCATCATTAGAGCACCAAGACTCTGTGAAAGATTATGGGAATGGGTTAATCTCTCTTATTGATTGTAGTAAATATAAGAAGAGACTCATCATAATTAGTCCAAGTCCCTACTTAGTGCCTAACGGCAGTCCCCGCGCAAGCAATGAGATCGTAGGCAATAGGCTTGATCTGAATGAGGGAGAGATAAGGCAATGTACGATAAGACTGACCGTCAAAGACTGCCCAAGTGGTGAAGAAAGCAAGCTATTATCTAAACAGCCATCACGACAATGTCTCAAAGCCCAAATGTCACCCCTCCGAACCCTGCGACCCGATCAATCGGCGAACGGCCCCACCCTCCCGGAGGAAGCTCCGGCAGGATCCGTGAACAGAGGAATCCAAATTCCGCATACTCTCACATTAGTCATTGGCGACAAGCAAGATAAGGGCAAACCGGATAGTTGCTATACTATGGCGCCTTTGTATATTAAAGCAGGCCGTGTTCTTTTCGAATAATTCGTTGCGCCTTTTTATGTGGCTTGAATCACGACCTTACGCTTCCTTGACCTCTATCCCCAATAGCCATGTCACAAGGCGTGAATATTCATCAGCTTCTTGCCCAGCTGACTTTGGATGAGAAGCTTTCACTCCTCTCTGGAGAATCGCAATGGAGAACTGCTGCAGTACCTCGTCTCGGTATACCATCTCTCAAGGTATTTTCATCACCACCATGTATAAATTCACCCCAAGTGCTAAGACCATTCATCGAAGGTGTCTGATGGACCTTCGGGTGCAAGGGGAGAAGTCTTTGGGGAGGGTATCCCCGCTGCTTTCTTCCCCAGCGGCGTGTCGCTGGGCGCTACGTGGGATGTTAATCTCCTTAGAGAAGTTGGGGAGCACCTAGCAGAAGAGGTAAGGGTCCGTCATCCCAAGCATGTGTGTTACCTTGTTGACAGGTGGAGGGAAAAAGTGCAAATCAAAGTCTGCTTCTGTTCTGCTTGCTCCGACAATGTGTATTCATCGTCATCCCCTCGGCGGAAGAAACTTTGAGTCTTTTAGTGAGGATCCGTACCTCACGGGGAAACTCGCTACGGCTCATGTTCAAGGTTTGCAATCGAGGGGCGTCGGTGCCACGCCCAAGCACTTTATTGGTAGGTTCGCACACTTATCTCCGACTGTTCGAGGCTGATTATTGTGTTCCATCGACTAGCAAATGATCAAGAGACCAAAAGATTCAAGGTCAATGTGCAGGTCGACACCCGGTCCCTTCGAGAAGTCTATCTGCTTCCGTTTCAGATGGTTGTACGAGATGCTGATCCTTGGTGTATGATGACGGCCTATAACAAGGTGAATGGCCATTATTGCGATGCATCCAAGGAGCTTCTTGATAAGATTGCCCGCGATGAGTGGAAATGGCAGGGCGTCTTTATGAGCGACTGGGGAGGTACCTCGTCAACGGTTGACTCTATGAACAATGGCTTGGACCTGGAAATGCCGGGTCCGCCAGCCAAGAGATCGAAGGAGGCCCTTGAGCAGAGCCTCAAAGACAATAAAGTGGACTTGGATCAGGTCGACAAGGCTGCGCTGCGTATCCTGAACCTTCTCGAGCGAGCTGGTCGGTTCAAAGGTGCGAAAGAGGAACCTGAGTTTTGTCGAGACGATCTTGCCACAAGGGAGCTCCTACGGCGAGCTGCAGCATCAGGAGTTGTCATGCTCAAGAATAAGAACCATGCTCTCCCCCTCCAGCTGGATAAAGGCATGTCCAAGATTGCTGTCGTTGGTCCAAACGCGAAAAGAATCGTTGCAGGGGGAGGAGGGAGCTCTTATATCAAGGCACCATACTGGACTTCAGTCTTGGACTCGATCAAAGACCGTGCTGCACAACATTCTGTCGATGTCGTCTTCCACACAGGAGCAAAGGTTAACCGATATCTGCCTACGGTTTTGCAAAGCGTGGTGCGAGACGAGGTGACTGGGCAGAGCGGTGCCAGTGTGGAATGGCATCTCGGCCACGATCTGACGAGTGACGTCGTCGCTGGGACGCACATGTGAGTACTCAATAGCATACCCCAAGTCTGGGACTCTTTTGATAACCTTGCTTTGCGGTACAGAGACGACTTGTACTTCATGTCCTTTGGCGACGTACCGCCAGAGATCGGTAGACTTACAGATTACTCATTCCGCGTCCGAGCCACGCTCACACCAAAAACATCTGGTACCCACGCAATATCCTTTGCTTCGATCGGACCAGCAAAGCTGTTCCTAGACGACGAGTTGATCCTGGAGCAATCGGGAGCATTCCAAGAAAAGGCAATCCTGTTTTTCAGCTATGGTAGCGGGGAAGCCATCATCTCTCGAGCAATGACTGCAGGACAAGAGTATCAGATCCGGATCGATTACCACTCCCACGACCGACAGATTCAAGAGGATCTGAAGCATCTCCTGGACCCGATGGAGGACAAGTTTCAGGGCTTCAGACTCGGTTTTGAAGAACACCAGACGGCAGATCTTCCCGCTGAGGCTGCTGAATTGGCACAGGGATGTGATGCAGCTGTGGTTGTGGTGGGGAGGGATAAGGAGTGGGAGACGGAGGGTGAAGACATTCCCATGTTTGAACTCCCCGGCGAACAAGTCAGATTGATACAGACGGTTTCTGCGGCTTGTAAAAGGACGATTGTTGTTATACAAGCTGGTACGCCAGTCCTCCTGGACCCTTGGATTGATCAAGTTGATGGTCTGCTGTATACATGGTATCAAGGACAGGAGCTTGGAAATGCTGCGGCCGATGTCTTGTTTGGTGAAGTGAACCCCTCGGGTCGTCTCCCAATCACTTTCCCTAAGAGGATCCAGGATTGTCCTGCTTACTCTTCCTTCCCCGGAGAGCTCTTGGAGTCTCGTTACGCAGAAGGTCTCTACGTTGGCTACAGGTGGTGGGACCTGATCGGAACGAAGCCCCAGTTTCCAATCGGTTTTGGATTGTCATACAACACCTTCAAGATCAAACCCAAGACTATCAGCACCACGACTATATCTCGAGACACCGTCATCAAGCTGGAGATCGAAGTGGAGAACACGGGTGGAAGCCAACTACCAGGGCGAGAAACCGTCATAGCCTGGTTCTCCCAGCGGTCGCCTTCTCGCCTTTCACGTCCGGTGAAGCAGATCTGTGGCTTTGCCAAGTCCAGAGCCCTGAGGCCGGGTGAGACGCAGCTGGTAGAGATTGACATTCGAGTCGAGGCCTTTGGCATGTTTGATCCCTCGAGGGACAGCTGGATCATTGATGCTGGGACAAGGCTGGATGTGTTGGCGGGGACGAATGCTGAGAATGTTGAGGTGATGGGACAAGTAGAGGCACGGGAGGAAATAGTTTGGGTTTGATACGTTGTGAAAACTTGAGTTGGATCGCTATGTGATGAATCTATGCAATTCGATAGCTGTTATAAAACGAGCCGTTACGATATGAGTGCAATTCTAGTATGTTTCAAGGTTGGAGCTACAGTTTTGTAATATTTAATTAATTATATATAGAGGATGAGAGCCAATCTCTCTGAAGGCTCCTTGTATATTGGCTACTCGTAGTATGGCTTGGCCTTGATCAAAGCATCAGCTACCTCCAAGTCATGACCATAAACCAATGTTGCTTTAAACAACCGCTGCAAACGATCTACCATTTCCGAAGAACGAAACCAGGCGCTATGCTCACGTGCCAACCACCCTTGAGGATGCCTCATGAGGTGGTTCTCCTTCACGTGGTAGTGATCTGTCGTAAAGATAAAGGTACCATCCTTGTCTAGGTTCACCTGCATGATGCACAAACCAGGGGTATGTCCTGCAGCCAGACGGATGGTGATGCCCTGAAATAGGTCGACGCTCTCTTCGGAGAATGTCTTCCAGTTGAGCTTATCTAGAGAAAGGTAGTTGGCCATGTATAGAGCTGCGTCGGCGCCTGTGGCTGCACTCCAGCAAGCGTGCTTGAATTCTTCCTCGTGAACGTAGACTATCGGGTGAAATAGGTTAGTTGACGGTCTGAGAGATCGCTGGGTTTGACCTACTGGGTATGTCTGAGCCTAGAAAGTGCTCCAAGCCGCCGGCATGGTCTAGATGGAGATGGCCAAATATGACGGCCTTGATGTCCTTGATATCATATCCGCAGGCCTTGATGGCATTGGGAAGCTTGTGCTCCTCATTGTACACGACACGAGGAAAGACGTCGGTCAATGGTGCGCCCCATTTCTAAACATGAAATGGTCAGTGTCCGATGGGGTTGATGAGTAACAATAGGAAGGAAACATACCACGTCCAAGTCCTCAGCGCAGCCTGTTTCAAACAGCAACAAGCCCGCTTCGGGGTGATCAATGAGTACAGCAAGTGAGATGAGGTCCCTGGTTTTGTTTTCAGGATTGGGATTGCTAGCCGTATAAGCATTGGCGCCGCGAA
This sequence comes from Fusarium ambrosium, assembly GCA_003947045.1. Classification (NCBI taxonomy): domain Eukaryota; kingdom Fungi; phylum Ascomycota; class Sordariomycetes; order Hypocreales; family Nectriaceae; genus Fusarium; species Fusarium ambrosium. The sequence continues at coordinate 51,063 of NIZV01000019.1, forward strand.
GAAACCTGGGGGCGACGAGAGTTGTTAGTGAGAGGAAAATGAGTGCATGCAAGCAGGCCAATTTACCAGCCTTCATCACCTCGCAAAATGCCAAGATTCAGAAGGAATAGTTTAGTGCCTGGAGGACACTTGAAGGCTGGGATGGCAGCCGAGACGAATGGGTTGCTGAGTGTACTAGCCATGGTGTTGTGTGTTGGAGGGTGAGTGGGCTTGTTCGGTACCGTAGATGGATGGTGAGTGAGTGACCTCGCAGGCTTGTCGATTAAATAAGGCGAGATTAGCCTAGAGACTCACAGGCACCGAACCCAAGCGGAATTCATATTCATGTCGGCGCCGATAAGAACGGGTCGGCAATCCCCCTTATGCTGAGACAGTTTCTTGGTCGCCCACTAACCAAACCAACTTAGTTAAACCGCGGGGTAGTCGAATGCGACTCGGATCTGGGGACCCCGCAATCCAGAAAGCCGGGCTCTCTAGGATCTCGGTGGTTACCCACTCGGGTACATAAAGATGGCCAGGTTCTTGCTTTCATTGTTGCTTCCAACCTAGACAAATCTTAACCCATAGTCAATCATCTCTCTACTTTACTAGCAACTCTCAATCATGCCAGCGCGCGCTGAGAATCTCCCCCGTCTGACCCATGTGCTCAACCTACGCGCTCAGATGAGCCTAAAGTCGAGCGTGGCAGGCAAGCAACGCGGCGGTGCCATACGGCAGCTGGCACCGCTGACCGGCGGCTTCTTGAGAGGTGTCCCGGGCACCAGGGCCGAGGGGCTGGATGTTGAGCTGTTCCTAGGGGGCAGTGACTGGCTGCTCGTGGATGAGAAGACGGGGATGGCCCATCTCGACGTCCGCACCCACGGCAACACTAAAGAAGAAGACGGAGTCTTCATCCACTACACGGGATACCTTTTGCTCGACGAGCATGCTGCACTGTTTCAGTCCTTCTCCCCCAAGGCCATCACGACAAAGGGTGGAGACCATTACTGGTGGTCTCAGCCAAACTTTGAGACGGGAGGTGAGATTGATCATCTACTACGTGTTGACTTGATGTGCTAACCTTGTGGTGCTTTGGATTTCTAGCTGAAAAGTTTCTTTGGTTGACTACGACTATGTTCTTGGGGCGTGGACATTGGTGGCGAGGGGAGGATGGGACGCAGGCGGTGGAGTATGAGATTTATGAGGTTGGGAATTGATTCAAGAGAGGCCATCCGCGGTGTTTCAAGTGGTGATGCATCTGTCTGAATAGTTAGCATTAGTGAGAGTGAAGAGGGAATCAATTCTGCAAGTGTTAGCGGTGCATATAATGAATAGTTAGTGACTACAGGCCTCAGGGGTATTAAATGTGAATTCTATACTATTGAGGTACTTTATTCTCCATAATATCATCATAGTTTAAGTAAGTATCTTCATATCTTTTACCACTGATCATCAAGTTCCTTGCTAATAGTTAGATAAATCATCATTCAGCATAAAGATATATATGACGATCATCGAGTCCGCACCCCTGTTTCCTGACTAGCATACCTACAGTATGTTGGACAGAGTGAATATTGTCCAGAGAGGTAGCCTTTGGGAGAACCAGAGCCCAACCCAATGCCACGGATCCTTGTCACAATCGGCCACCTAACTAGTTTATTCAGGCCGAGCATATTGCCCCCGGTGCCGATTATACCGCATCCCCACTTTTCTCGGCGCCGAAGGTACAGACACGGCACGGCACGGCACGGCACGGCACAGGCGCCGACGGCGGCATGTCCAAGATTATCATCCCTTGTAAAGAAAAGTAAAGAGACGAAAAAGAAAGGCAAAAGAAAAGAAGAAGGATGATATAGTCGATTTCTGGTCGAGCCGCGACACCAACTTGACAAGATGTGTTCCGCTATGCCGTCGACTCTCACCACTACCGCCAACGACAACCCCCCTCGTCCATCATCGCAGAAACGACCAAGATTCACCCGAGCATCAAGAGCATGTGAAGAATGTCGAAGGCGAAGAGTAAAATGCGACAGCAAAAAGCCGAGGTGCAGTACATGTTCGCACTTTGACCGTCGCTGCGAGACGAGACCACCATCACGGAAGAGGGGCCTGCCTACTGGTTACGTGAGAGCCATAGAGTGTCTCCTTGGGCAGATGATGCAATCTTCCGACCATGGAAGAGATGTCGCTCTGGGAATCCTGCATCAAGAGGTCGTCTCTTCCGCTGAAGCGACTCTGGTCGCCGACTCCTCTTCTCCGGGCGAGATGTGGCGCCAAAGCCCAGCCTTTCGGCATCTTGAATCTATACTTGAGACGGCAGATGAGTCAAGGCTGGGTCTTGAGAATGATTCGAGGCATGGAAAGAAGTCGGCACAACTAGCATCGTCGACAGCTTGCGACGATACGGCTAGAAGTAAAGGCGGGAGGGCCTGGAGCCATCCTGATGCCTTATTTGGTGATCCAAGGTCCACAAGGAGCGGGTTGGTCGCACAGATCCAGAATCTTCCTGAGAACTGGCTGTCTCTCGTGGATCTGTACATGTCCAGTACCGGTGTTTGTTTTCCCATCATCCCAGAGCGAGACCTCGTGCGCCTGGCTCAACAGATGTGCAGCGACAGAGTCCCAAGGCGGGAAGATGGCGATGCTTCTGGGGATCATGCAGCTCTTCTTGCTGTTCTGGCATACGCATCGTACCAACACGAACTCCGGTATCCGTCGGATTTGGGGCACGCCCAAAAACCTGCCGTGAGGTTGCAGCTAGAAGCTGAGGCCATAGCAATGGATCCAAATAGACGCCACGATCTAGGTCATGTCCAGGCACTAGCGGTGCTTGCTCTGCTTGAGATGAGTTCTGGATCACTGGAAAAGGCCTGGGAACTTCTCGGCGAGGCAACCTCAACTGTATCAGCACTGGGCTTGGTCGGTAGGACGTCTCGAGACCCTGTTTTAGACTCTAGGTCCAACCTCATGCTTCACGGCCTTTTTGCACTGGAAACAATGGTTGCTTTTCGCCTGGGTAGGTTGCCGACCCTTCGACCCAAGGATTTGCCCGGGACCGAGTTGCTTGAGGAATCGCAGCCCGGATCATCAAACGCATTAAATACATTCCGCCACCTGGTTCAAGTCCTCTGCATCCTAAACAACCGTCTCCACGCCTCGAGCGACTGCTCAACTCGAGACAGGGAAGCGCTAAGCGAGCTGCGCACCTGGTTCGCAGCTCTACCACCCGCCTACCAACGAATCTCAATATCACCAACCTTCCAGTTAAGCTCAACGATGCCGACAGAGTCTCTCAACCTGTGTCTATGCGCCACGAGCGTGTATCTGATGCTACAGGTCTCATCCCTGGTCTCAGGACACTGTACCGACGTCGGCGTTCCGCAGCGGTTCCCTGCGACGTGCTCTTTGCTGCCGGCTCTCCTGGCTAGAGTTCAGCAGGAGAGGCTGGTTTCTTTGTATCCGATGGTTGATACCTACATGGAGTTCTTAAGTGATAGGTCTTTGCCGTCTTGCTCGTGTGGGTGTAGCGATTATTGCGAGGAGCTTCAGTCTTTTGTAGATATTTTGAATAACTTGTCGGTAGGGTGGCATAGTCTAAGATTGGCTTCCTAATAAATAAATGGATGATGATAGCAAACTGTCAAGTCATATGACCTGTGTTTGGATTATGAATGTTCACCGTTGCCTACCTATAGGTGTTTGTCTATCTCTCTTCTTTCCGCCCCTCACCCTGCTCTTTGACTCCCATTTCACGATTCAATCACAGATCTGTGGCTAAGTGCCCCATTTAAATTCTTAATCGTCATCAAAATTGCTCTCATGATAGCACAAGTATCCATATGCATGCTGTCAAGTCTAGAACGAACCACGTGAGAGAATCAAGCAGTGTTATTCATCACTGTTGCAACCTAGCTATCCTAAAATACAGGGTCTGGGCTAGTTTCCGGCTGCTCATTCTTCCCGTTCATCAAGCCGTAGTACCAGGTCAAGTCAGTGCCGTCATACTCTCGAGTATGGAACCCGTCTCCGAGGTAATTGAACCTGTTCTCCGACTGATACTCCATCTCAAAGTCCTCCCATCTCGGGGTCTGGAGAACAGTCAAGTAATGGATGCGAGAACCAGGCCACAAGACGGGCTTCCGGGCCTTATCGCCAGCTCTGAACCAGGAGCTGCAGGGACCAGTCCATGCCGTCCTCTTCAGGTAGAGGTCCGCGTGTCGGGTGAACTGCTCTGCCACGTTCCTCTTGACCTGGATCTTCTCAATGTCCTCGACTTGGCACTTTTGGATGACTTGAAGAAAGTACTTGGTGAACGCCTCGATCATGGGGATGGCCGAGCCGTGACCCAGAGGACCGTATGGTCCGCTATAGTGGAAATAGTTGGGCACCCCGGGTAGACCAAGACCTAGGTAGGCAACAGTGTCGCCCGTGTCGAGTTCGTCCTGGAGGTTTCTCCCGTTGGCAATGAGCGGGAAGAGAGGGCGGAACGTGGTATCAAAGCCGGTTGCGCAGATGACAGCGTCAACCTCGATATGCTCTCCCTGAGCCGAGACGAACCCAGTCTGAGTAACCATCTGGATATTTTCGGTCAAGACATTTGTCTTTTCGTGGCACAAAGCCTCTAGGAAACCATTTCCAGGCGTCGGCCGCCGGCAGCCAATGCCAAAGTCTTTGGGCATGAGCTTTTCGATGAGCTCGGGCTTGCCAGCAAGCTTGCGCTTCATCTCCTGGGTAGAGAACTCCTTGGCCTGTAGCGCCTCTGGGGAGTCGTTGAGCACCATGCGGAAACGCAGGGTGAGCTCAGACTCAATGGCCTTGCAGTAGGCAAGATAGAAGTCGGGATCCTCACGGAATAGCTTCTTGGTCTCCTCCGAGTAGGCAAAGTTGCTGCTGTTGGGGCCTGCGTACTTGGGTGCAAACCCGGCAGTGATCCAGGTGGGTGATCTGGCTACTACATGGAGAGACTTGACTTGGTTGAGGATTGCGGGGACAATCTGAACCCCTGAGCTCCCGACACCGATGACCAGGACTCTCTTGTCAGTCAGGTCGACAGACTCGTCCCAGTTGGCGCTGTGGACCTTGGGACCCTTGAAGTCGTGTAGACCCTTGACATTGGGCCATACCCAGTGGTTGAGATGGCCGCCGCCGTTGAGGAAGAACTCGGCATGGTCGACAAAGGTGGTGCCGTCGTCAAGACGCTGAATCGTAATCTCCCACTGTGACTTGTCCTGGAGCCATTCAGCCCCAATGACCCTGTGCCTGTACTTGACGAAGCGTTCGAGATCGTGCGAGTGCGCAATGTCCTTGAGGTACTGGTGGATTTCACTGGCGCCCGAGTAGTACTTGGACCAGTCAGGCTTGCGCTGCCATGTATACTGATACGAAACGCTCGGGATGTCGCAGGCACAGCCGGGGTAGCGGTTCTCCAGCCAGGTACCCCCCAGCTCTGGATTCTTTTCGTAGACGACTAGGTCAATATTGTTCTGACCTTGCTCCCGTAGAGCATGCGAGAAGTCGATCCCCGCGGCGCCCATGCCAAGGAAGATGACCTTGACACGGCGCCTTGTCCCCATAGGAGAGTCGCGGATAGTGTATTCTTGCGTGCCGTCGGCCCGGGAATCTCCATCGGCGATAACCTCTTGGTCAGATACGCCGTTGGCCTTATGCTTGGAGGTGCCGTTGGGTACACCGTTGGTCATGTTTTGGAGTTTGGTTTGCGACTGAGTCATGATGTTTTATCTCAACTTGTGGGATGAGGAGATGAATGATGTTCGTTGAAGATGAGCATCGAATCAAGGACAAGTTATAGTCATCGTGATCTCTAGAGGTATTGACTGAATGCGTAGAGGTTGGTGATGGGTGACTGGTCCCCTCACGCCATGCATCATCGGTGCCGAAGGGTGTGGCTAGACTCGGCGCCGAGGGGTTCGGTCAAGTTGATTCGGCACAGGAAACGAGAAGGAATGAGAAGCCCGAGATGATAGGTCATTGTAGTCGCCGAGCTGGCTCCCATATAGACACGACAGACATGGGGGGAAGCTTACAGGCAGCTGGCTGACTGAATTCTACATTGCACAGCTTCAAACCTTGGACCTCCGCCCCAGCCTGTTCACTACTAAGGCTGATAGTAATTCTGTACCAGAACATCCTATCCCATCAATCAACCAGAATGGAGGAGCTCAGTCGTCCAACTCGGTCCCTCAAAGGACGAGTTGCCATCGTGACAGGTGCTGGTGCTGCACCCGGCGGCATAGGCAACGGACGAGCTGCAGCCGTTCTCCTAGCAGAGGCAGACTGTTCCGTTGTCTGTGTGGATCTGAAGCAGAATCTCGCACAGGATACAGTCGACCTGATAGAGAAAGAAGGGCTCGGAGCTGCAGTAGCGGTGCAGGGCGACGTGACCTCGGCCGTCGACTGCGAACGCATCGCTAACACTGCCGTCACCAAATACGGCCGCATAGACATCCTGGTCAACAACGTTGGTATCCTCGGACCAAAGGGAACTGCCGTCGAGGTGGACATGGAGAGTTTCATGGAAGGTCTCCGTGTCAACGTCGCGTCCATGGTCCAGATGGCAAAGCATGTCATCCCGAGGATGGTGGCAAACGAGGGACAGTGGGCCGGCAGCATAGTCAACATGAGCAGCGTTGCTGGCCTACGAGGAGGAACACCCAATATTCTTTACCCTACTAGCAAAGGAGCCATAGTCAACATGACACGCGCAATGGCCTCCAACCATGGCAAGGATCGGATTCGGGTAAACTGCGTCTGCCCAGGTGAGTATCGTCCCTGAACCATCTCCCCAGCTGGAGCTAACTTCAGTACTCAGGCATGGTGTATACACCCATGGTGTATGGTGGAGATTCGGGGATGCAGGAAAGGGAGCGCGAGGCTAGGAGGCAGCGGAGTTTGCTCAAGACAGAAGGGAATGCGTGGGATGTAGGGGCGGCCGTGAGGTTTCTCGCAGGTGATGAGGCGAGATGGATAACGGGAATCATTCTCCCTGTTGACGCGGGGACTACGTCAAGTACAGGAATCGGAGCTGATAACCTGTATATATCGCAAGGACCCCGAGTATAGCCAGGTATTCTGAATCTATAAGTGATGGGTCAAGATACTGGTGCCAGAGAGACTGCTTAATACGCGTCATGTGTTGTCGAATGTCTGTCCTAACCCAATTTTGTGGTATCTCACAGTCAGTCAATGGTATAGTCGCACTCGTCACAGCTAGCTACAAGACAGCAGATTCGAGGAAAAGGACGTTTCTAAACCAGGCTGAGCCAACTTAGGGTCAAGAGTGATTGATGCTGCTATATATGGCTAGGACTAACTAATGCACATATGTACTTGACCATCCACCATTTGTACCCTACTGTCGTACTGTGGTTTCAGAGGCGACAGGCCAGTCATTATAATTCTCATTGACGTCCTCGTAAGGGCCATAGTTGACATGTCCTCCCCTCGTATTAGTAGCAAACGGGATCCCATGCTTGATGCGAGTTATCAAGTCCTTTATTCAGGTCAGTTGAAAAGGGTCCCCAGTGAGCCGTAGAGGAGCTGCTTACCGGATTGTAAATAAAGGGCCGTCCTAGCGTCACCATATCGATCTTTCCCGTCCTCATGAGCTCGTTTGCCTCGGCGACCGTATATTCATGGTTAACCATGAGCTTGGTGCGACTACCCTCAAACTTGACCATGTCTCCAAACTGGTTCAGCGGCTCGTATCCAGACGGCAGCTCCAAGTCACTGGCTCGAGGCTTCTTCTTGAAGTACTCATCCTGCTCAATCGCGACTTGGCAGCCCCTCCTGGAGAGGTTCACAAAAGCCAAGTTTCTCTTCATGAGCTCATCAATGTAGTATCGGTAGGTTTCGGACAACTCGCTGTAAGAGACTGCAGAGTCGTTGTAGTCGTCCGAGGGACAGAGCTTGACGCCGACACGGTCTGGCTCCCAGATCTCTAGGATGGCATCTAGAACTTGGAGAGGGAAGCGACATCGGTTCTCGACTGGGCCGCCATATTGATCGACTCTATGGTTGCCCTCCTAGGATGCGTGGCCGCTGAGGTTAGCGTGGAGACAAGGCGGGAGGGCAAGGTGGTCGACTTACGAGCATAGGAAGTTGTGCAAGAGATAGCCGCTGTGGATGATTCAGCTGAGGCGAAAAGGCAGAGTTGGTGTTTATTTGGGTGCTAACCCCTGAGATAGAAGTTCGATGCCGTCGAAGCTGGCCTTCTTTGCTAGTGTAACGGATCTTCGGTACTGATCAATAATGTCTTGAGGCTTGTCAATCTCGGTGATGTTCGATGTGTGGCCCTACGGAGGAACAATGTCAGCACTGTCCAGGACAAAAAGCCCCTCTGTGAAAGTGAGTGTCATACCGGCATTCCAGGGAGGACACGAAACTTGCCTCCAGCGGCAGGGACCGCAGAGGGGGCATAGACGGGGTAACCGCTAGCTTTCATCATGGGCATGTCCTCGTGCTGGATACGCCCAGGGTGCCAAGGCTGAAAGAAGATGCTACCTCCCTCTTCATGAACGGCATCCGTGACGCTCTTCCACGCATCGGCATGTTCGTCAAGAGTCATGAGCGGCGCATGGGGCCACTCGGAGCCGTTGATGGACACAAAGGTGCCCTCGGCGACGATCAGACCTACGCCGTCACGCGCCCGGGCCCTGTAATGCTCAACTGAGGCTGGCGTGGGTTTGTTGTCGTGTGTGCACCGATTTCGGGTCATGGAACCCATGCATACGCGGTTGCGTAGCTTGAGGTTCCCAAGGATGATGGGCTCGAGGACAGGGACTTGGGGGGCCATGGTGGAGGTGATTGTAGGGTATGATAGAACAGTTTGAGGGATGTATGTGATATGTGGTAGGCTGGCACAGATGAATTAGTGTACAGGCATCTACTACGTACAGTACCTAAGTAGAGCTTATACCTGGTTAGCCACTATAGCGAGCTTCAGGAATATATATTCCGGAGTGGATCCCGGCTACTGTAGCTCGGCCCCGATGTGGGTCGGCCAGCCTTCGGTCTCGGCCATTCCTGTCACATCTTTGACCGGTTCCTCGCCGAGTCCACCATCAACCCCGCATGCGTCGCCACGGCCACTACCTCACCCGTCTTGTCTGTTCTAAGCTCCACCTCTATTGCCGTTCTCCCATTCTTGACCGACTTGACACTTGTTCGGCTCCGCAACCATTCGACACCGCACTTGGGGAGCTCCTTTCTAAAGTCGATAGTGATGGTCAAGGTCGGGAACCAGATCGGCCCTTGAGTTCCCTCCTCCTTGGACATGCTCTTCTCGAGGCCGGCTAGTAGCATTGGGAACACATCAAGGAGGAATGTCGCCGCCTCGTTGGTCCAGCGGCCATGTATACGGTGACACCTGTCGTCCCAGGCCAGTGCTGAGCGCTGCTCATAAACTAGCCCCGACTGTCGGGGGCTACCCTCGGGCTGGTAGACCTCTACATGACCCGTTGCTTTGCGGAACTCGGGGTGAGGAATGTCAAACCTAGTCCACTCGAGCCCGGCTCTATGATCCACCACCGCCCTGTCCTCGATTAACGATAGCCCAGCCTCAGTAGCCAGATTGGACATTGTGACATGAGCGATGGTCTTGTCGACAGCCTTTGATTGCTCCGAAGGGCTCTGCATGAGCGAGATTCGTATCACAGACGTTCTCCTGCCGAGCTTGACGTTGATCACACGCAGTATCGCCCGGCCGATGCTGGCGCGCCGCACAAAGGTCAGCTGGATATTGATGGGCACCGCACACCCTTCGTGCCGGGTTGGGTGGTTCAGTGAGAAGTGAAGTTTGGCGACGCGGTAGAAGATGGCGGCCAGGTAACCGCCGTGGGGGACTATTAGATGCGTAAGCCTATAGTTTCTCTCCTTCTCGATAGGATAGACGCCTCCCATCCCATTGGAAGTCACTGACCGTCACCAATTGACCAGGAAGGATCCAGATCTGCAGAATATGTCTGTTGGGCCACCGCATGTACCGCGATGGCATCCTCAAAGCTCCGTGTATGCGCCGGTTCTGAATCCATCTTTCCTAACCGATAATCTGACTGTACTATGAATGAGTAGAAATCTCCAGGTATCAAGGCGAGTTGTCATTGCCGACGACGTGAGGACGTGTTGAGGAATAAGGGGCTGGCTGGTTCACCGGCGCCGAAGACGGTTGGTTGCTTCGGCGCCGAGATCAACATCCTTACGACCAAGGTCTCCTAGATACTGATTCAGCTACTCAAATTTGCCATATTCTTCTCGACTGTTTGATCATCTTTTGCTTTGACATCTTACTCTTCTACCAATCTTGTCTCCAGAGCTGAATCTCGTAGGCCAATCGATAACAAAACTTCCAATGACTACCCCCCGGACTGTATCGTCCCCGTTCGCCGGACAAATCGACTTTCCAGCCGTCGATGTTCTATCCTACATATTCTCCAACAACTCGCCCGCCAGATGTCAAGCCCAGTATTTCGACGCCGCAGACCCATCGCTCTCATTCCATCTTGATGCTGCCGAGTTGTATGCTAAACAGCTTGGCTGCGGGCTACGCAAGATTGGACTTGAGCCGGGTGACAAGGTGCTGGTGACTTCGCCTAACCAGTTGTACTTTCCTATTGCTCTCTGGGGTATCTTGGCTGCGGAATGTGTCTTTACAGGGGCGTCGCCCAGCGCCTCCGTCACCGAGTTGTCGTATCAGCTGAAGGACTCGGAAGCTAAGGCAGTGTTTGCTTCTCCGGGTCAGCTTCAAGCGAGCCGTCGAGCTGCAGCCAATGTAGGCTTATCTCCTGACCGAGTCTTTGTCTTGGACAAACCCGGAAGGGATGGGCCTGTACCGGGCTCGGAAAAGGGGGGGAGAGCCCTCGTGGCTAGATATCTGGGTTCCGGCTAGTGATGTCCGCGACTGGCGGTGGAAGGTCATTAGCACGCAAGAGGAGGCCGAGAACACGACGGCCATCATCAACTACTCGAGCGGGTATGGCTTCTCCTTGCTCAATTGATCCCGCGATTGGCTGACTTTCTTTTCCAGAACAACTGGCCTCCCCAAGGGCGTAGAGCTGTCTCACTTCAACCTAGTATCAAACGTCGAGCAGCTCATGTTCAAGCGTTGCCGTGTGGGAGCTGACAGGCTCGGCCAGGAGAGGGCGGCAAGGCTCCAAGAGTCTGGAGAACGCTGGCTTGCACCTCTACCCATGTACCACGCTTTCGTGAGTGACCACCACTCTTTGTAAAACATTATGTGACTCTTCTAACGTGAAAGGCCGGAAACAGGGACAGACTTACTACGCCATGCTAGCACCTCGCCTAGGGGCCAAGGTCTTCATCATGACTCATTTCAACCCTCGTCAATTCCTGGCCTATGTCGACATATACAGAGTCACCTTCATCAACGTGGTTCCTGCACTACTGGAGAAGCTCATCAAAATCCAAGGTGCCGACAGGTTCAACCTCAAATCCCTCTGCAGCGTTGGTAGTGGCGCAGCGCCTCTTGCCCTCGATGTGGCCCGAGACTTTGAGCGAACGTTCCTAAGACCCGGCGTACACATAAAACAGGGATGGGGAATGACCGAGACGACGTGTAATGTCACGGGTTTCTCACCTGACGACGACGACGATGGGAGCTCGATCGGGTGGTTGAACCCAGGCTGTGAGGGGCGCATAGTTCCCGTGCCAGACCGGGACTTTGGCAATATTGAGCGTGCCAAGGGTGTGTCGGTCGGTGAGATTTGGGTGGCGGGTCCCAACATCATGAAGGGATATTGGAAGCGGCCAGATGAGACTGCAGCCACTATCACCATTCAGGATGGTCGTCGTTGGCTCCGTACTGGAGACGTAGGCTACTTTGACTCCCGAGGCTGCCTTTTCATTGTCGACCGTATCAAAGTACGCATATATCCGCAATCTTTCCATCTTTGCCTGACAGACTACTGATACCGTGAGCTTATAGGAACTGATAAAGGTCAATGGCCTGCAAGTGTCGCCTGCCGAGATTGAAGCCACCTTGAAACAACACCCAGGAGTAGCCGATGCCGCTGTCGTTAGCACTAGAGTGTGAGTTCCCAAAACCCTCAATCCCCCACGTTACATACTAACTTGCGTGTCTCTGCAAAGGAATGACCGTGAAGCCCCACGGGCGTTCGTGATAAAGAAGGACGATCGAGTTACGGGCGAAGACCTCCATTCGCATATAAAGTCCAGACTGGCCAGGCACAAATGGTTAAAGGGAGGCATATACTTCGTGGATACATTCCCTCGCACGGGGAGCGGCAAAGTCATTAAACGGCTTTTATCAGTACCGGAGAAAAGGGTGTCGAAGTTGTGAACGCGACCTAGCGCGTCTTGGCTCGAAGCTTGGCATCAGCAGTGGAAGTCCTCTAGCCGTTGGTAAACCAACTTGACATTATACTGTTGCCCTCTGTTCTGTGTTGTTGGAGTTATTGGTCCTGACTAGACAGGTCTCAACAGGCCATAGCGTATGCTGAGCTCAGTGATTGGCTTGGCCATAGCTCATGAGTGTGGTCGAAGGGTATACTAGATACATGCAACCAAGTATTATCTCAACTATCTTCTGGCTTAGCTATCCCGCCAAGGACCGGGCTTCAACTATATAAAAAAACACAATGTTATCACACCATAAAATCACATTCCAATCATAACAATAGGGTACCATCTCGACATTGTTGTATATACTTTATCTCTTTCGTTCGTGTCAAAGACAACCGCCAGAGTCGGCCTTTATAGCAACCACAACCTTCCCCATTGTTCGGCAATCCACCATATCCTGCATTTGACTTGGAACATCATCCAGAGTTACTAATGTAACATCTGGCCGGATATGACCGGATCTTATATATTCCATGACCTGCAATGCCTCCTGACTCCCTCCCATGAGGTTTCCCGACACTTTGAGATTACGTTCTATAAGATCTTTGACGGGGACAGAAAGATGGGTATCGCCGCCAGGGGCCCTTTAATGTTTGATTAGCCACACGTGTAGCATAAAAAAAGGGAGAGGAAAAGGGAAAAGAAAGTAAGGGGGACACGAGACCCTCAGGCCACTCACCCTACGCAAACGATCCGTCCACCATCGCACACATAGTAATGCACGTTCCTAAAGGCATCGGGTGTACTGCCGCAGATAATGACGCTGTCGGCACCCCGTAATACTCCACTATCACCCCTCAGCTTCCGACAAGCTTCGATTATAGCGTTGGCGTGCTCGACTCTGCTTTCGGCGTCTACTGCAGTGGGCGCCGAGAGGAATATGTCACCGAATTGATTAGAGCTGGGAGGTAATTGATCAATCTTGTGAGAAAGGTCAATCCCAATCACCTTGGCATGACGAACTTGTTTGGCCATCATCCCGACCATGTTACCAATACCACCAGCCACGCCAACGACAACGATCACATGCTCAGGTCCAACTTTGGCACCCTTTAATGCCATCAGGGCCGTGGAACCGGAGCATAGGGCGGCAGTGTAATACGGAAGCATGTACGTTCCCTCGTTTGACAGGGCTTCTGGTAAATGCACAAGGCATGACGTTGGAACAGTGGCATACTCCTTGAAGGTGCCGGATACTTGTTTCGGCGCGTTTAGCTGAAAGGGGCATGAGGTAAGGAGTCCACGGAGGCAGTATGAGCAGGACTGGCATGTGCTACCGAGATACCGGATGGCGACGAGTCGACCGATGAGCGAGGCATCGTACGCTTTGACGATGCGTCCAATGCCCTCATGCCCAGCGATGTGATCGTGCTTGGGGTATCCAGGCTCGGGTCCGATAGAAAAGCAGGCATCCTGATTTACAACGCATGTTAGTTCCTGGGCTTCTTCTTAAGCTCTCAAGGGGCGGACTCACGCTGCGGCAGATGCCCGAATAATACAACCGAACGACGGCTTCACCCGGCTCTGGTTGACGTACCGGGATAGTACGACAAACGAGATTAAGCTGAGGGCCCATGGCTGGAGTAACGATGGCTCTTTGGAAGGATGGAAGAGGTTCGCCTAAGGCGACGGGATGTTTGAGGTCATCTGCTTCTTGGATATTTGGTGATACATAGCCAGAGTCTGGCTCCGAGGTCTTCGCCTCTTCGAACTGATCAACTGGCAATATGGAAAGCGCGTCCGCATCCACACCCATGGCGTTGTCGGAGCTGCAAGGGACGTAGTCGTGGCAGGCACTGGTACTCAAATTTTGGTCTCGAGATACCGCCTTGAGGCTGCCGTCTATGTAGTCGGCCATGACACAAAATGCTTTCATAAACCAGCGAGGGAAAAGAGGGATGACGCTATCAGAACAGATAGGCTCAGGACTTGGCTGGGCTAATAAGGACACGGTAAAACTGCCACAATAACCCGTACTCTGATCGATAGTAATAAATAGCGTGGAAAGCATGCGCCCCCCTCGGTCGGATGCTCACTGCCGAAGTGTCTGGCGTCGCTGGAATACGCATTCCGCGTCGGAAACCTATATTCCGCCCCGTGACCCTGAATACTCATCCCGGTTATCAAACTTGCCATCTCCGGGTCAATTTGCGAGGCGACAGATAAGAGACGAACCCCAGCATGCGGGTATCGAGTAGAACTACGCCCTGGAGGCCTACATGCTTCGCATCGTGTGGAAACGAGTGTGAGAACAAGTCCCAGGTGCACATCCAGGTACCTCATTTAGGTTAGATAAGGTTAAGACCCATTCCGATGCGATCATACTGGGAAAATGTAGGTATATGAAAGTTTCCATGACAGTTGCCGTAAACAAATTGAGGTTGCTGAGAGTGAAGCTGTCAAACCCAGCACACCTACAAATACTGGTCTTTACTACGGCGTTTTATGGCGTTTAAATTTGATCCCGTCATGTATTTATAACCACGTCCTTCATTGCTAGGCCTGATGACCTCATTTACAGAGGTCATTAAGGTCAATAAAATGAACAATACATATGCAAGGGCAAGTACTTGATTGACTAAGTAGAATAGATACACGCGGATTACAAGGCACAAATTAGTTCCTTGTTAAAAACACACCCGATACATGCTCAAACAGCTCAGACAACCCCTCCGACTGCGGTGATCGTCCCCGGAGAACAAAAGTTGATACGAAAGAACGTTTACCATGGCCTTTGGGAGAATACCACATCCAGGCAAGCTGTCCCGGGATTGATGAGCAGGAAATCCTCAGGGAAAGCCTCAGAACTTGCGAGCAGGGGTACGACTCTCAAAGAGCGCGTCAAGCTCCTCAAATGTCTTGCCCTTGGTCTCGGGCATGGCAAAGTAGGCGACGCCAGCCAGCACAACGCTTGGGCCAAAAAATACCAGTCCTGTTTTGGGACCAAGGTTGGCCTTTTCACTGTTGACCAGGTATGGGATGGCAATTGACCATCCCATGTTGATGAGCGAGTTGATGGTGGCCGCGAGCGAAGTCGTCTTGGGTCTAAGCCGAGGGGACGAAATCTCTCCGACAATGGTCCAGCCCACAGCGCCGACCGAGAGATACCAGAGGAATGACCAAATGATGCAGAGAGACGCGACACCCCTGAGGACCGCGGTAGACGAGGACACGAAGCCAAGAATTCCGATGCAGAGTAGACAAGGAAGGATGGCAAAGGTGCCCACGAGGTATTGTAGCCGCCGTCCAACCTTTTCGATCAGGACAAAAGCGCAAATGATGGCCAGCATGGAAACAGTCATGGAGATGACGGTTATGGTGAACCCGTTGTTCATACCCGACATGGTAAGAAAGTAGGCCAAGTAGTTGCCGCAGAGAGGGTAACCGAGGAAGTGCTGCATGACCATGGGGAGACATGCGAGAAAGGTTCTTCTGAGGTTGGGACCCTGGAAACACTCCAGATAAGAAGGGCTCGCGTCCTTTCCCAGTCTCTCGTGCTCGATGAGGCCGACAATGGTGGCGAGATCTTCCTCGACAAGGTAGTTTGCCTCGGAGCCTCGCATCGTCAGCAATGACGCCTTGGCAGCGTCCAAACGACCCTTGGATGCGAGGTAGTATGGGGACTCCGGGACCAGGGGGATGAAGAGGACTAGGCAAAGGACACCCAACCCGAACTGGGATACGATGGTGCCCTTCCATGACCAGGGACCGTCCACGTGAGACGTACCCTCGAGGACACAGGCCGCAACAAAGGCACCAAACATGATCCAGAATTGGAAGAGGGAGAGCAAGAAGCCTCGGACACGGCTTGGTGCTAGCTCAGAGATGTAGGCTGGGATGGTACCCTGCATGAAGCCCATTGCGGCTCCAAACAACAGCTTGGCCACAATCCACACCTTCCAATCCGGAGAGAACAGCTCGACGATGGTGCCGACCATGGTACAGCTAAAGCAGGTTAGTTGAGCCTTTGAAGAGTGTCTCGGAGAACTAACGCGACCAGGATGTGGAACACGGCCCTTCGACCGATCATGTCATTCATGTATCCAGCACCCATTGCACCACACATGGCGCTAACGTACTGAACAACGCTCCAGACGAGCTGCTCGTCGGCAGGGAGCGTCCAGCTATCCGTCTCGGCATCGTAGTCGCCAAACTTCTTGACAAACTCGACGTTGGCAATGATGGATCCTATGAGGGTCATGTCATATCCGATCAACACCGCAGCCGAGGAGCAGGCGAGACCTAGAGCGTCAGCGGGATATCCATTGAACCGTTGAGGGGGGTCCTTACATGCAAAGGCAGCTCGTTTGCACTCCCAGAGAAACTGGAATTGCTCGGACCACGTCGTCGCGGCGACCTCGAGCGATGTTCCGTGTTCATGGTCAAGAGGCTCCTCACGAGCTTCTCCAGAAAGTTTCTCACTGATAGACATGGCTGAGAAAGTTGAATGAGTACTGATCTGACTTGTTTGGAAATGGTTCAGTCAGTCAAGAAGTTCTCTTGTCATGTTCTTATATGTTTTGTCTCCTATCAGCCGATGATGGACGCTAGGAAGAGTTTGAACTAAAGCCAACTGACTGCACAGTATCAATACAAGCCCACGTGAGCCTCATTTCCCCAGGATCCCCCCCTTCCCCATGGCACGAGATAAACGCTATCATGATAGTCTTGGGGCACTGATGTGGGGAGTGGGTTGGCGGAATTCAAATTCCTCTTGATAAGGTTTCTCGCCGGGTGTCCAGGGGCTCGGTATTTCGATGAACCAGGCTCACGCCACCTACAGACATATCATTTTTGTTAGATCTAACCTACAATTGATGATACGTATTGTTCGAGAGGGAGAACAGTCGCGTGTTACGAGTTGGCGTTATCGGTTGTGGCGAGGTGGCGCAAGTCATTCATATTCCGACCTTGGGATTTCTCTCCCACTTCTTCCGCTTGACCTATCTCTGTGACGTTTCCGATCAGGCCCTGCAGTATGTCAAGAGCCGAGTGCCGAACAGCAGCGAGATCCAGACAACAAGAGATTCAGACGAGCTGTGTCGATCTGCTAATGTCGATGTTGTGCTTGTGCTGAGTAGCGATGAATACCATGCACGCTACGATCTTGATCCTCAACCATGACTAACAAGTCATGGTTGAAAAGCCAGCTGCACTCAACTTGCAAGACTTGCAGCAGGTCAAGAAGCTGAAGTGGCCTCCAAGGGTCAGGCCATGGTAGGATGTATGCGTAAATACGCATTTGCCTTGAGACAGGCAGTCGACTAAGTTGGAGGGCTAGACAAGATTCTTTACGCCCGGGTCAGAGCCAAGCGGTCAGGTCAGTCAAGAAATAAACGAGACACCAGAACTCCTTGAAGGATTAGCCAAGGGTTCTTAGCCACAATCTGTAAATTTATGTAAAAAAGTAATAGATATTTTGAAGCATTTGTATCCATTCCCGCTATATTCTATTGCTTGTATTCATAGAGTAAGAAGCCAATATATTCTATTAGTGTCTTATTCTTTCCTTTATCCGCGTGGTAGTTCAGTGATTTCCTCCAGGAAGACGTTAACGATCTGGCAGCCTGGCGCAGCAAGGGCTTTAAGGCTACGCTTGCCGAGTGCCTTGCTGAGCCCAGATAAGAACAGTCTCTCCCGGAGGTATCTGAGAGGGCTAGAATCACACTACCTCTCTACCATTGGCGAGACTATGGGAATGCCGATTGGTATCTATGGCACCTCGGTGACCATGCCAATTTGGAAGCATGTTTATCCCCAGTCGCTCTCCAAACCGTTCTGACACCCCTGTATCATCGTTTTCAAAGACCTGAACTTTAATGCAGCTGTGAATCCGATGTTGATAATGTGCCGCGATTCGCCTGCCACAGGGAGGCCTACGGAACCGACAAGACACTCCCAGTGGAGTTTTATTTAAAGGACTCCCAGTTACGATTGATGTCTCGGAGAACGTAGCTGGAGCTTGCAACGAGACGACCACACGCGTGATGTATGAGAATGCCTACACTCTGGAACTGAAGGAAGAATGGGTTACAACCGGCAAGAATATCAATACTGATGTCGTAGATGCGGAGCAGGATTTGAGCATCATGGTGATGATTATGAAAGCCCTGTAGTCATGGCATGCAATGTCTTTGAATGAGTAGTAGGCCTAGTATGGCTTCAGTCTATGTCATCTGGGGGTTGATAAAGCGTGTCACATCTTGCCTTTTGCAACTTCTCTTGTATTAAGTCGCAACATGCATAGATAGGCATCTCAAAGCTGATCAAGCAAGAGTCGACCTTTCCATATCTCGTGAAGCTGCGTCTAAGCCGGATAAACGGTATTTAGAGATCTCTTCCTTGAGGTCCGCAGTCCCTGCTAGCCAACACAGGTAACCAATCGGAGGAGAGGAAGTATATCCCATCCTTCCTGGATGACTAGTACATAGGGAGTTAGTCAATGCAGGGGTTGAGGAATCTTAATTCCGCCGCATCCCAGTAACCCCTCGTTGACCGACGACATGTGGCAGGGGCTTCTTGTTCTCTGCTTAGAGCACCTGATAACAGACTTAAACAAAGCAAGTTTCTTGGTGGCGTTCTAACCAAGATAAAGGTCGCCACTTGTGACTCGGGTATTCCCAACAACGCAAGCCGTATCGCTAAGAACAGCGCAGCCTCGGAATCTTCAGTCATGTCCTCGCCACCGGCGAGATAGCAAAGACATTGTTCATAAATCGTCACGCTTCTCGGATAAGTGCGGATGAAGCAGCGCTAGTGTTGATCGAGAGTAGAAGAGAGGGTAGGTTGACTTCTCTCAAGGAATCGGTTGCCATGATGAAGGCGACGGACGGGGTCAGAAGACGGGGAGGATTTCGGTACGTGGATGAAATCGAGACAGCAGAGTATTCAGTTAAGCCTGAAAGGAGTGGGCAATAGGTTTATGAAATTGAGTACTACGATAGATGCCCTCCTCTGTATTTCACACAAGGGACTTATTTAATATATTCAAGCCCATTCCATACTGGAAAAGCTGAGGTGAGAGGATTAAATACACGATGTTGATTGTTTAGTGTGCTGGCTGACTTTGAGTTCTAAAGCTCACTAACACAACTTTTTGTGATGCCTTATCATGCTACAAGAGTAAGTGAAAAGAAAAAAAGAAAAATTACACTAGGAAATACAGCTAATGTATTGGAATATGTCTGTTTGTAAACAGGAGTTGCGACAGGATCCATCATACCCCCTCCTCAAGGCAAGCTTGCCTTCTCCTTAAACACTTCCTCTGTCTTCTCCTCGTCACGAACACTCCCCGTGCTATTGATATAATAACCATCTTCTCCAAAAAGGACCGCTATCTCTTCAAGACTCAGTCCCTTTGTCTCTGGAAGACGCCAGACAATGGGCAGCCCACAAGCCGGGACAATGATAAACACAAGGTAGAATTTCCACCCAATATTTGCAAAAGCTGTCGCAGCTGACTGAGTCAGGACTTTGAACAACAGGGTCAGCATACATCATAGAAGTTATGGGGGTTTCTCAACTACTTACTCAACGTCACGGCAAAGAGCGCACCGACAGATGCAGCCACACCCGTGGAGCGCATCTGAGTAGGGAAGATCTCGGAGCAGTAGACAAAAGAGACTGCATCAATACAGATTGCATAGAAGGTGACCCACGCGAACAGCATGACGATGCACATGATTTTGCCGGCCGTGTTGTCGGATCCTGCGTAATTAGAGAATAGCGCCACGAAGATGGAGAGGACGGCGACGAGACCAGACTAAGACGAACGTGATTAGTGAATTGTATGTAGTATCGTGTGAAGAATCTTACAAGGCCGATAAAGAGTAGTCTCACACGCCCCACGCGATCCACGATGAGGCTGGATAAGACGTTCATGCAGGAAGCCCACGTGAGATAGACGGCGTACAACAAGAGGGCACGGTAGCCAGTTTGCCCGATGCTTTCCCAAAGCATGATCTAAGCCGTGTGTCAGGGAATCAGAATTGGACAAGAGGGATATGAATGGGATGAGAGGCTGTACCTGGTAGTTATTAACAACCAGAATACCCGTGCACTGAGTGATGAAGCTGAAGAGAAATGTTAGCTATCCATTATGCCAAATTGTATCTCAAGGGGTAGACAAACTGGACAAAAATTCCCACAAAGAATCGTTTCTGGTTAGGTCTCGTCTTGATAAGCTTGATGATATTTTCCGTCTCTGGATGCATTTCGAGCTGCTGAGTGATCTGTGCAAATTCGTAGTGTGCAGTTTCGTGATCCAGTTCTCCCGGCTTCTGATGCAGACGCTCCAGAGTCTTGAGGGCCTCGTCTTTCTTCCCCTTCATGGCGAGCCAGCGAGGCGATTCGGGAATCCAGGGGCTAGCTAGGCCAAGGACACCAGGAGCAAAGGCTAAATAAAGAGATCCGTCAGACAACGCTTGGTCTTCAGGGGCCTGGGATGAACACGTACCTTGTAGTGCGAGGCATAAGCGCCACTGGATCTGGGGATGGGGTTCAAAATAGCTTCCAAAGCCGGACCAGGCAGCTCCTGACTTTGACAGGTATCAGCTTAGGCGTAGGAGGAGCAGAATCAATGGAAACTTACATATCCAAGCACGAGAAAGATGCCGTGTGTGCTCACTAGCCTTCCTCGGTTCTGGGCAGGCGATGTCTCGGACTGGTAAACGGGAATAGTGGCATTGATCATTCCGGCACTATGTGACCAGATCAGCGGCAGAACCAAACAGAGAATACTTGGCAACTCACGCGAGTCCGTTAAAGAACCTTCCGACGAGGAACATGGCGATGTGCACCGACGCAGCTTGAATAGCCGCCGAGATAACTCCGAGGGCGCAGATAATCTGGATGGCTCTAACACGTCCCAATCTATCCGAGAGCGACGGGACAATGATGCAGCCGAGTAGTCCACCTCCAGCGAACAGACCATTTGCGGCTGAAGAAAAGTAACAAAAGCGTCAGCTGAGTACGGGCCATGAAGTGTGTCACATGCACCAAGGAAAAGGGGCTTGCTTGCTACAGCAACTTGGTGATGAAACATACCGCCAATGATGGGTGCCGAGTCCTTGCCCGTAAGGGTGAGGTCAAAGTACTCGAAGAAACCGGGAAGACCAAAAATGGAACCGATGATGGACGAGTTGAACCCGTACATGAACGAGCCCAAGCCGCTCGTCAGAACGGCGAGGAAGTTGTACACGCTGCTTCCAGCAATCATGTTGGATAGACACAGGGGGCAACCAGTACTTGATTGAAGAAATGTATGTGGATAGTTGTAGAGGTGTGCAAGAGGTGATGAGAAGAAGGGCAAGAAGGGGTACCTTTTATGGTTCTATCCTTGGTACTAGTTAGGAGGCAATCCAGCCCCGGGACCTAGGCTCTCCTCACGACCTGGCTCGGTGCCGAATCTCCAGACTACAGTCGACTAACGTACGTTAGTCTATAACCTCCTGTCCCTACCTACCTGGCCAAGCCTTAGATCCGCAAAGCCCATGGGGTCCCCGGATTTCACCAAGTTATACCCCGCATCGGTGGGTCAGAAACCCTGGACGAGCAAGGATGAGGTGTGTCTAGGTATATGGTAGCTCGGCAAAAGGTAACCGTCGGTCGGCGTTGACTAAAGTCAATCCATCCTCCTCCCTCACATCATCGCCGAGATCTGAGTCCCCGACATCAACTCCATCACATACCTTACCTACGTAGACTCCTTTCCTCCCTCCTAATGCAAGATCAACAAGACCACCCTCAACCTCCGGTCAAAAAGTCCAGAGCGTGTGTACCCTGCCACGAACGCAAGGTACGCTGCGACCTTGTCGCCGCCGCCGACACGCCATGCACGCGATGTGTCACCAAGGACCGAGCCGAGGACTGTGTCCCCGTTGCGCGCCCACCCCGGAGGCAAGAATGACCCCTACCCAGAACTACTATGGGCCTTGCTGACCTGACTTGAGCCTTGGTAGGACGGGCAAACGGAAGCGTACTGGTGACCGAGATGACTTTGTTGAGGATGCCGACCGTGGACCTAGACGGGCTATTGATGATGCCTCGACCATCATTAGTGCTTCGAGTGTCGGCCCTCAGGATACCGATGCCTTGCTGGCGCTGGCAAACACGGCTACTAGAGTAAGTCGCTCTATCTAAGCCTTGGTTAGATCCGTCATGATGTTCCCCTTACTGAAGCCATGTAAAGACACCCATATCACTCGAGTTGAGTAGCATCGGAACACAAGGACCTACCGTCGCCGAAAAAGCCAATGCTACTACCCCAAACGCAGCTTCCATAGTCTCTCCCCATTCCACCAATCCCTCACCCATCCCATCGCTAACCCGACAAACGCCAAACTCCCGTGTACCGAGAGGATCTCTTCCCTCACACTACTCCCGAGATGAAGACGACGGACCTCTTCAGACCCTCTGCCGCATGTCCAACGGCGAAGCTGTCGTCCTCAGTCCGGACTCAACCGGTCAGGCCGAGCAGCCGGTCCGTCGCATCTTTGAATACTATAGCGACTTTAATGCCCTCACTGTCTTGAACGATGCCATTGGGCAGCAGGGTCGCCGCCGCCGTCTCGTCCAGATCGATCTTGACGAGCCTCCCACCAGTTTGCTCACCCGACGTGAGCTTGGTCCGCTTGATGAAGTCGACCGTGCATATCTCGCCCAACGACGTGTTCATGACCTCCCCTCAAGGTCAAGCTGGTTCGTCCTCTTTCCAGTCTCAAAGCCCAAGAAGCTAACTCAAGCATCTACAACTCAGTGAATCCATGCTACAATTGTTCTTTAAGCATGTGTTCCCTTACACACCTGTCGTTGACCGCGTGCAGGTGGTCTCCGATTTCAACCAGTACAGGTGCTCAACGTTTCTGATATACTCCATGTTCTCCATAACTGTTCCCTACGCCTCTGACGAGCTCATCCACGCAATGTCCTTCGGCAGCGTCATAGAAGCTCAGAGGACCTTCTTCACGCGCGCAAGGTTGCTCTTCGACTTTGGATGTGAGCGGAGTCAGCTTAATCTGCTCCAAGGCTGCATCTTGTTGAGTTCGTTCCAAAACTCTTTTGCCCCGGATAAAGACTATCGGTTTTGGTTCAACAATGCCACCCATATGGCTACGAGGATGGGTCTGCACCGACGGTTGGTTCCCCGTTACTGGCGGTGAGGATGCACGTCTAACATTGGGTTGTTCTCTCACATAGAAACATTGAGCATGATCTTGATACTGCCACACACCGTGTCTGTAGAAGAATCTGGTGGCAGCTCTTTGTAAGTACCAATCTTGGTGGCTACCTGGGATAGTGTAATTGACCACCGGGTGACAGCAAAGGGATGTCATGTTCTCCCTAGCAGGATTCGAGAATGCACGCAAGATCAACGATGACGAGGTAGATGCCGTGCCTTTGCATGAAGACGACTGGATCGAGGCCCAAGGGGACGAAGCCGTGCGCCTGACGCTTCCCGTTATCACAAAGGTCCAAGTTCATTTCATGATCGAGAACAGTCAACTTGCCAAGATAGGTAAGAAAGGAAACCCCTCCCACACCATTCCATTGATCTGAACTTTGCTTACCTGGTTACTAAAGGCGCTCGATGCATCAAGTTCCTGCGTGGCAGTGATGCAAGTCAGAAACCCCCCAATGCTGGACGCGTCATTGGTGACGAGATTCTGTCATGGAGGAAGAGGATACCCCCTGAGTTGCGAGGAGACGCAATATCTGAAGCCGACGAGCCCAACGTATGGGGCACTGTCCTGCTCACGTTTAGCTACCGGTTGGAATGCTTGCTCTACCGGGCCCTTCGCCGAAGGGCACGGGAGACAGGATCAGACGATTTCACTTGGGCTAATCAGAGGCTAAATGCGGCCTTGTTCGAGCTGAACATGGTCTTGCGCCGTGCCATGGCTCTCGAGATGCTATCTGCCGCGCCCCCTTCCATGTAAGTCACGACCACAAACTCCCTGAAGAATCTCCGACATGTCCTTGCTGACAAGATGCCATCGGTACCAGGATCGTGTGCGTAACCCAATTGATGGCATTGCAGATCGAGATGGCTCTGGAAGAAGGCTGTCCAAGGGGGAAGAAACAAGCCCTCAAGGCAGAGATACACATCATCCTATCATACTGCAAAGACATGGAACACAAGTGGATGAACGCCAAGTGGGCGTCGACAGTGTTTGAGTGGGTTGCTCGGCACACGGGCATGCTGCTCGTTGGACCAACAGCCCTGGACAGTCACAATGATAGGCAGCACTCTGGCGATGATAGGTTTCAGAACCAAGGACAGCTGGATCTGGGTGACATGTCGGATTTGTTTCCTGACAATTGGGTTCAGGATATGATCGACCAGGGTGTGCTGGCACATCAGGACCAGGCAATGTTTGAGATATTAGGTGTTCCGTTTTGAGTTGTAGTGAACTCACACGCAATTCTATAAATATTTGACTCTCTGCCGACGTCTTCGATTATCACCATGGCCCTATTTGTGACTTCATTTCATATTATTGTCCTGTGGGCCTACCAGAGCGGCCAACTCTCCATCCGAGATCCCCAAAAAGTCCATGATCAACGACATATCGTCTCGGGGCCCATAGAATCCGTCTATATCTTGATAGTTGGTGTGGAAGTCTGTAGTAGACTGAGGATGGCCGTCGGGCTCGCTTGTCGTCCAGTCTGATTTGGGGTTCCCCTGTTTGGTAGTGGTTTCAAAGGTCGAGTGCGAGCCGGGTGAAGGTGACGAGGAAGTTGTCGATACAGACGCAGAGGGTGAGGAGAGATAGAGCGAGTCCGACAGCCATGGGTTCGGATCTTGTTGGCGAGCAACATTTCGTGATGTGAAGTACGTGCCGCCCGAACTAGGGTAGTGCCGGCGCCGGGGTCGACTGTGTGGTTTCGGGCGGGAAGACTCTTTGCGTGACTGGCGCCTCTGGGCTAGACGCCGTACAGTATCATCATCGTTCCAGTAGATAGTGTGGATAGCGGCTGGGAGGTGGTTTCGAGTGGCCATGACGGTCCATGTCTTCTAGTGAAGCTGTGTGCATACCTAGGTGCGCGGTATGGGTGGTAACATGGCCTAAGGTGCTTGCCATGTGATTCTCTCAATAAAACGCGAGATGGGGAGTTGTATTAGAGCGAAAGCCGCTATATTCATAGTAGATAATTGATGCCGATTTCTTTCATTGGTAGCCAACTGCCTATTCAGCGATAAAGCCGGTGGCCCGGCGCCGAAGGGATTTCTATCCGCGACTCGGCGCCGAGGCCTAGCCGCAGAATCGGTGCCGTCGGCTAATGACTACACATGAAGCAGCACCACAAGGACAAAGGTCCTCCCATTCACATCTCATTTCCCTGTAATCCGCTTAGCTTCTCACTAGATTGGAAATCAGGCCTCTTTACCAACCTGACACTGAACTTTTGTAGGTAGAGCAATCAACTAACTAGACATGTGGCGACTACTCCAGCTGATGCTGGGACATCCTCTCCGATCCCTAACCTTCACATACAGCTTCACAACCCAAGTGGCCTTGATCCTTCTAAAGGCCGTGCTGCTGCCGCACATGCCAAGGTATCAAAGCATCCGCATCCAGATCCATCGAGCGTACTGGGCTTCCAGCTCAACCTTCTTCCCTGCTCTCATCCACCGACTACCCGTAACAGGATGTCCCGAGAGGCGAGCGAGGCGTATAGGGTCGGGTTGGAAGGCGTATGTGATTCCAGGCTCCAGACGGATTGGGGAGATAGCTGGGAAGCCTGGGGCCTGTGCCATTATCTACGCCCATGGGGGCGGCTACGCGCGCGGCGAGGCACGTATGTATTTGAACTACATGGAGCGGTGGCAGGCCAAGGCATCAAAACTTGGATTGGAAATGACATTTATCAGCGTCGAGTACCGTAGGTGATCCCGATCGTGTCTCAGGTGTGAAGTCGAGTTGACACTCCGACACAGCACTCACCGACGTGGCACCACACCCTGCCCAGCAAAACTCGTTTCTCGAGACTTATCGATATGTCTTGGAGCAAGGGGTCCCGCCTAGCCAGGTACTATTCATGGGAGATTCTGCCGGAGGTGAGCTCCATCCCGCGCCTTGAGCGAGTACTCCTCCCACTGACATGGCCATGACAGGAGGTTGCTGTCTTCTCAGCAGCATGGAACTCCAGAGTTTAGGTCTACCTCAGCCGGCAGCAGGCGTACTTCTCTCACCATGGTTCGACATGTCACTCAAGTTCTTCGAAGGCGGCCACGCATTCGTCGAGACAGACTACATCATCACAGCCAACGAGGGAGTGCCCATGTTTGCCAAACGATGGATCGGAGACATAGATGGATCTTCACCTCAGGTGAACCCTCTATTCCGCGAGACGACCGAGTTCCAGGAACTACCGCCGCAGCTCATGCTCGTCGGAGGCGGCGACTTTGTGCTTCCTGAATGCCACGAACTGGCTCGGCGGTTTAACGAGTCTGGGCTTCATCATAGGTTTGTTGTTGAGTGGGGACAGATTCATTTGTATGGTCTTGGGTCGGAATGGATTGACAAGTCGGTTAGAGATCGGACGGATGCTATTCTGTTCGATTGGATCGTGAAAGCCTTGAACCCCTTGGTGGGTGAAGCTACGTGATACTTAGGTTTAGCTCACCAGATTGGCAATGGTCAATATCAAGAGAAATGAAACAGAGTCATCAGTAAGGAGCCGGAAGTAACTTATTATTCGTTTTGGTCTTTGGCAGGGGACACCTTGACAAAAACACACGTTGCTTCGCCCATGACTCCTAATACTACTGCGCTGGGCTTGAGACTTGCAATACTTCTTAACTAATGCCCAGGCCTAGTATACTACGAATTAATACATTAATATCGCATAACTTATAATGGAGAAACATACGGGGATGGATGTTCGCAAAAGAACAGGGGACCTCTCATTTTCGGCGCCGACATGCGTATGCATGGCCTCGTCGCCGTGTTATCTCGGCGTCTCACTCTCCGCCTCCAAAACCCGCAAATATTAAACCTACATTTGGATATTGAGCCACAGGTCCTGTGTCCAAGCATGATCGTTGTCATTCCCATTGTCATCCTCATCATCTAAGTAACTAAAGTCAAAGCCATGTCGACCACCAACCCACGCAACGTCCCTCAGGTCCACGACCTCATAATCTCCTTTCCCAAGCCAAACGTCCTACTCGTAACTCTCAACCGACCTTCCCGACTCAACGCCATACCGCCTTGGCAGCACCAAGAATTAGACAAAGTGTTCAAGTGGTACGATCAGGAGCCATCGCTACGCTGCGCTGTCCTGACAGGTACCGGAAGGGCCTTTTGCGCCGGGGCCGACCTGAAGGATTGGAACGACCTAGCCGCAGTTCCAGGCGCTGTCACTCCTCCACGGTGGGAGACTACGGGGTTCGGAGGTATCTCCAACAGGGTTGGGAAGAAACCCGTGATTGCGGCCGTCAATGGTATTTGTGCTGGCGGTGGCATGGAGATGGTGGTCAACTGCGACTTGGTGGTTGCTGCCGAAGAAGCAGCAAGATTCAGCCTCCCTGAAGTCAAGCGAGGAGTGGTTGCTCTGGCGGGCGTCTTACCCAGGCTCATGCATAGCCTGGGCAAGCAGCGAGCTTCAGAGATGGCTCTACTGGGACGTACCTACAGTGCTCACGAGCTGAAGGATTGGGGGTTAGTTAACTTCGTGGTGAAGGACATGGAGGTTTTGACCGAGGCCTTGAACCTCGCAGAGGAGGTGGCAAACAACAGTCCCGACTCGGTCATTGTCAGCCGTGAGGGACTGAGTCTCGGTTGGGAGAACATGGGGCCGGTTCAAGCAACTGAGGAACTTGGTAATGGTCTCTACAAGAAGATGGACGGAGAAAGCAACATGAAGGAGGGCTTGTTAAGCTTTGTCGAGAAACGAAGGCCCAGGTGGAAGGATAGCAAGCTATAGTCGACCAACAACGGGCAGACGAGACGAGATAAGCTACCTCAGCACTATCTATCCCAGATAGTCAAATATTCCCAAGTTTTATCTCCATTGATACGAACCTAGATAGGTAGGTTGACTCTATCTAGTCATTCATCAGTGTCTTCTAGATATGGCATAGGCGCGGAATCTAAATTCCGCCGAGGAAACAAAAATCCTCCCCAACCCACTTGCCACGACCATCCTAGCCAGTATCACTTACACAACGAAATGAGACGCCAACAAGTTGATGTCGTCCACCAGTCATGAGCGAATCAGCCCAGCCTACCACGGATTCCGCTCGAAGAGACAGGGGCAACGCAGTCCGAAGCCGGACCAAATACGTGAACCGTGCCTGTCGAGAATGTCGTCGTCGGAGAGCCAAAGTAAGCCAGCCCGCCCAGCACGCCATATGTCTCTCGCTCATAGTCTTAGTGTGATGGACAGAAACCATGTTGCTCTAGATGTCTGGATCGTCGATTGACGTGCGTCTTCTCCACTGAGGCTGACAACAGGGGTTCCGCACCCAAGTCGCATATACAACTTCTTCAGAACAGAGTCAACCTACTTGAGCAGACGCTCCAAGCCCTTGGGATCAGCATTGATGGCTCGCCGACTTCTCAGGGCCCGCAAGACAGGGCTGAGGCTGCCACAACGACTCCTCCTGTCTTGAGAACAGTAAGTGTTGGCTCTGGGCGCGTCCCAGGTCAAGATACCTCGCGTGGTGATCAGCCAGGCTTCTTTGGCTCCACGAGTGGACGCCCGGAGCTTCAGTCTCGACTAGCTGCAAGTACCTCTCCGCACGAATCACTTGGCGTAGGCAGTTGTGATGCCATACCTCAAGATCCAGTCAGACGAGACTTTGTCATATCCGGCTCTTCGCCAAGTATACAAGATGTGCCCGAGTTACCAACCCATCTTGTTGACCATCTCATCGAGATATACTTTGAATGGGAACAACCCTGGTTCCAAGTAGTTGATAGGAAACTGTTCTTGGAGAGTAGACGTGATGGCGGCCGATATTTTAGTCACTTACTCCTATACAGCATACTTGCGATCGCATCTAGATACACTTCCCTGGAGGAGGTTAGGACCGATACACAAGATGTCAACACGGCTGGGTTAGGTTTCCTTCAACAAGCAGAAGCTCGTCTCCAAGCGGACCTCAAATGGCCAAGCATCACGACGATACAGTCTCTCACCATAATGGCCATCATGTATGTGGTAAGTACTATTAATCTCCCCTCTCAAGACGCCTGACCGATCCTATCTCTCTCTCAGGCTATTGGATCTGATGCCTCTGGCTGGCTACACCACGGTATGGCGATCCGCTTGGTGCTCGACATGGGTCTGAACCTCGACGCCACCTCTGCGCCCGGGTCTTCTTCCCTAACAGCTGAGGATATCCAGCTTCGACATCAGATCTATTGGTCGCTGTACTGCTCTGACAAGCTCTGGGCTACCTACACCGGGCGCGTGTGTACCATGCTAGTAAGCCCCTCAAGTTCGTCTGCCCTATCGACGTTTCTAACTCTTGCAAGGACTACCAGGGATCTGTACCGCTACCAAGTACGGCTCTCCCCGTGGCAGGTTCACCTCTCTCTATCCTACGGGAACTCAGCACGCACTGCATAATTCTGGAAAAGATCCTCACAACGCTGTAAGGCCGGTTCCTCGTCTGAAGAATGTGCACTCACAGATCTCAGCTATGCGCCCAACAAGACGGCGCTCGATGCCGAAAAGTACTCGTTCTTTGACCTCTGCCTCATGACACTGAGAGGTTGGTTCCATTCACTACCAGACCATGTGGGATTAAATACCAGTGCACAGCCAAATCCTCAAACATCACCCCATGTCCACATCTTGCACATGGTCTATCACACATCTATCATCCTTCTCTCCAAGCCATTCATCACCAACAAGCGGTTCGGTGAATCCGACTCTGCCCCGGAACTTCACAGCGCAGCCGCGTCGGATGTTCGCAGGAGAGCATCCGCATTGTGCCGGGATGCGGCCAAAGAGATATGTCTCATCACTGAAAGATACCGCGAGACCTTTGGGAGTTTTCGACAGAGTCCCCTGACGGCTACGCACTGCACGCTAATGGCTCTTCTCGTGACGCTTCACGGGGAGGAGTCGCATGCAGAGACTAGTCAGGGTGCCAGAAAAGGGCTCAAGACGGCCATGAAGACGTTAGAAGAGCTATCCGACTCATGGACACCTCCGAGACGGTATTGGCACACCATGACCCAAGCTCTACGCATTGGCTCCCCGTCGATCGAGAACCAGGACGAGACGCCAGATTGGCAAGAGTCGCGGGCATCAGATGCAGCAGCCAGCCAGAATGAACAGAGCGGCAACCAGCAAGAAGTCCATCTGAGACTGGGCGGCGAAGGCACCTGGGTCAGCCCCGAGTTGCAGCTAGCATCTGACCATGGTGCCCAACATCTCACCTACTTCAATATTGATGAGCTTGAACTGACAGCCTTTGACCAACTTCCATCTGACTACTTGACGTTGGAGTCTTTGGGCTTTGACTTTTCGTTCAGTATTTAAATGGAATAAATTAAATCACATGTACGGCATTAAACAAGCCTTGAAAGAGAAACATGAAAGCTGCGTTTGACGGTTTTCTTACCCGGTGGCTCGGGCCCACATGTGCCAACGGGCACAACAATACTTGATCACTAGTGAAACGGCTGTCCAAGAATAGTTCTTGGATGATGCACTATCTAGACCAGTTTTCAGGTCTTGCAAGACATCAAAGTCGAATCGTTTTCAGCTGATATCCCCATGACGTCACGACTAGGCGCCGGATTGTCCACGATCACGATGGCGGTTGACGTAGGCGGCGGGGGGGCGCTTGGAACGGATGGATTCCAGGTTTGAAATGGATCTTGATAAATGATGAATTCTCCCCAAGGTGACTCTCTCTTTCTTCAAGCAAAAAACCTCCTTTTGTTCAGTCACTAAACATGGACGTACAAGCAAACGATGAACCCACGCGTCGGCCCTCGACAGCCGGCGCAGGAAGCGAACCAGAAATCATCGAAGCTCATCAAGAAGAAGCACCAACGACAAGCCACGCCCTAGCAGAAGAGAACAAAAATTTCGAAGAAAAAGGTGCAAGCCAGATTGAGCACGGCGACGTCGAAGTAAAGAACCTAGGATGGAACGATCAAGTCCACCGTGTGCCCCAACCCCTCGTCGGAGGGCTCAAGAACGACGACCTCTGGACGCTTATCCGTAGGTTCGATAAGCAGGTCTTTTATGTGAGGAGTATTGAAGAGCCTCCTTTGGGAGAGTTGGATATGAATATTGCGGATGATGAAGAGTTTTCGCCGGAAAAGCTGAGGGCGCAGATTGAGAGGTTGTACATGTCTGTTTTTGTGCAGCTGTTTTCTTTCTGGAAGCATATTGTGAGGCTTCGGTCTTGGAAGGAGTATCAGAGGACTTCTGCTTTCTTAGCTGTGTACTCTCTGGCGTGGCTCCTTGATCTTCTCGGACCGACCATCATTGTCTTTCTCATGACACTCATCATCTCTACACGAGCGAGAGAGATTTGCTTCCCCGGAGCTCCCCCTTCTCTGATCGACCCCAAGACCGGAGGTGTTCAGACACCAGCAGCTGGTGTTCTTGCTTCTGATGATTCAGTTACCGGAGCGCCGGAGAAGCACAAGGGAGAGGCGGTTGAGCAGGAGGCCCACAGTTTTGTCACGAGTTTGTCTACGGTATGTTCAGGTGTAAGAGTTGACACAGTGCTCTGGAAGGGAGACAACTGACTGAGATTTTTCAGATTGTTGTTAGCACCGCTGCTGGAAAGCATCCTCAGACGGATCCCGATGAAGATGGCGCTGCTCCGGATCCTACCCAGCTTACAGAGGATGTTACCGATGCGAAGCAAAAGACGGGAGGAAACCATACTGGGATTGAACACAACAGGGCCAAGAAGCCAGTGTCTGACGCCGTGTGGGCCAAGGCTCGTCCAACGATGCATCTAATCGCCGACTTTGTCGATACCTGGGAAAGATTCGGAAACGCACTCAGTCCAGCTGCACCTTTCCACCGTCACAGACCCAAGGTCATCCTCGTGGGAGCCCTCTTCCCTCTTCTCCTCGGATCATGGTTCACCTCTCCATACATGCTCATGAAGGGCACAGGATTCGCTGCCGGCTTCGGATTCTTTGGAGATCCCATCATCACTCCGGCTTTGAACTTTGTCAACAGGACGTATCCTCGATGGGAGAAGTATGTCGAGCTCCGAAACACTATCCTCAGGGGTGTGCCGACGAATGCTCAGCTTGCTATTACTCTTTTGCGAATTGGAGAGAGGAACAAGGCTCCTCTGCCACCGCCTCCGACTTCTGATGTTCCTCCCCCTTGTGAACCTCACGAGACTGCCGGTGAGGGTCTGGATCATTTAGGTGTGTATCTGCAACTTGTCACGATTTTACCAAGACTAACATCATCAGAAGGAGTCTCACAAGGCGAAATCGCCGAGGCGGTACAACCCGATCCCGAAATAATCCACGAAGACGAGCACGAACAAGAAGAAGAAAAGACCAAGCACAAGAAATCGCACCGAATCATGAACTTTATCCGCAGCACGACGAAAGGCGGCGTGCAGACGGCCCTAGCAGCCGACAAGGCAAAAGCCAAGGCCGGAGCCCGACACGCCAAGAACCGGCTCGGCGTCGTCAAGGGTCAGGAACAGCCGAACCCGGCTACGGGGCCAATCCGGTTCCCGGCGCGGTACAAGGGTAAGAAGGGACATGCTTACATTACTGCCACGGCTACGACGCCTGCTGTTAGCTGGACGTCGGATATTGGAGATGTGAAGCCTGCGTGGACGGTCACTATCGGAGAGATTGCTGAACTGAAAAAGATGGGAGGACTTGGGTGGAAGAGCAAGATTATTGTTGGGTGGGCTATGGGGAGTGAGATTGTGGATGGGTTGATGGTCAAGACTAAAGATGGGAGGGAGCTACATCTTACAGCGGTTGTTATGAGAGATCAGTTGTTTAACCGGCTGATTTCTATAGGACAGCAGATGTGGGAAGCGTGGTGAGTCCGTCAGTCTTGTTTCGTTGATGGAAGTTGCTGAGGCGGTTTAGCATGTAGTAGATTGGTTGGCTCTGGTAGCGATGAGCTATTAGCGATGGATTCCTTGTGTTTTTTGATATATGACTCAAATGAACTGGGTGCATCCTGGTGATGATGGAATTCTTGGTGTTTAGTAATTTATTTATCATGACTCAATTGATCCATCCCGAGCAAGGCAAGGATTATCCCGAGATCTACACATGAGCCGAGAGTGGGTGTGAAAGATGTTTCGTGTGACGTCAGTGAAGAATCGACCATCTCCGGAGCAGCTGAGTAATTGAATAGCTGACAAACAACAATTCTTTTTGGTGTTGAGCGTCGTGATGATTATTCCAAATAGCTGCATGTGCTGAAAACGACCTCGGCTTGAGACATTCCAGGCTTCAATTACGCCCTTTGTACTTGCATCGCACAGAAACACGTATTAGCTTCAAAAGTGGGGGAGAGAGTGGGATACGAGAAACAAGGCAAAGTCGATATAACAACCACTGCAGCCTTGAAATTCGGCACACACTCGACACGGCATCCCGGCATTCTTCATTCTGTAGATCACTCACTCAAACCATGAACAGCTTCACCCCAGAGCCCTACGACCCCGTCACCGCGGCGACTTGGCTCGTCTGCGTGACGTGCGGCACACAGTTCCCCACGGCAGATCGCTCCGAGGTCAAGACGTGTTACATTTGCGACGATCCACGGCAGTTTGTCCCTCCATCTGGACAATCATTCTCGACTTTGGCAGAGCTGGGAAAAACTCACAGGAACGAATTCACGCCTTGCCCCGCAGACTCTAGACTCACATTCATATCCTCGACGCCAAAGCTCGCCATCGGACAGCGCGCCATCCTGATTAAAACGCCAGAAGGCAATATACTGTGGGACTGCATCTCCCTGCTGGACGAGGAGACAATCTCAAAGATCCAGGCCCTCGGGGGCTTGCGGGCGATTGTGATAAGCCACCCGCACTTTTACAGCACGCACATCCAGTGGGCGAGGGCATTCGAGTGCCCCGTGTACCTGTCCGCCGAGGACGCCCGGTGGGTCACCATGGCGTCGACGCACCAGATCCCGCTGGCCTCGACCGAGACGGAGACGGAGGTCGTGAGCGGGGTGAAAGCCATCAAGCTCGGGGGTCACTTCCCCGGGTCCATGGTTTTGCTCTTTGACGGGCGGTTGCTCATCGCCGATACGCTCATGACTACTGCCGCGGGCGTTGGAGGCTGGGAGGTGGACGCCACGGGAAGTTCGCGGTCCAAGCCTCCGGGACTCAATTCGTTTTCGTTTCTGTACAGCATCCCTAATTTCATTCCCCTCAATCTAGATGAGATGGCTCGCATGTGGGGGATTCTGAAAAAGTATGACTTTCGAGCTACGTATGGGGGGTTTGCGGGCATGGATATTGAGGATGAGGGTGTCAAGGGTAGGGTGCTCGAGAGCATGAAGATTCAGGCGAGACACATGGGATACGGAGGAAGTGAGTTTATGCAAACCAAGCTGTAACGAAGAAATTGAAGGCTATGATTCATTCTGTCAGGGTATCGAAACAAATAAAAAATAATTTTGACCAAGAAAAAAAAACCTCCAATTCCCAACTCCGGCTTTGTTTCAACTTGCGAGTATGATGATGATGCCCTCTAAAATGTTGCCCAATGCTCAAATGCGCCGTTAAAATAAAATTCCAATGCAGCCCAATTTTCCCGATCCTATGAAAA
The DNA here is from genome assembly GCA_003947045.1 of Fusarium ambrosium. Lineage (NCBI taxonomy): Eukaryota > Fungi > Ascomycota > Sordariomycetes > Hypocreales > Nectriaceae > Fusarium > Fusarium ambrosium. The sequence goes on from NIZV01000019.1 coordinate 86,198, forward strand.
ACTCCACTTGACAATCTTGAATATTATTCCTTCTTCCAAAACTTCCACTTTTGCTTTGTCGCGCAGGATGATGGGCATAGGTAGCGGTTGAGCATCTCGCGGCCTTCGTCGGGGAGGTCGATGACGGATTCATTGAGGGTATCGATGATGAATCGATTAGCTGCAACGATTAGTACTCATGCTAAACTTCAATTGTCAAATCAACTCACGCATAAGATCAAGCCCTTCATCACCAGCATCAAGAGCCATATCTATCCTCGTAGAGTTGTAACAGCCGTATCGAAGCTGCAGCTCAAGCATGCACCTCCACAGATCGCGCGTCTCATCAGCCGTCATGGCCTCGCAGCTGCGTTCAGAGCATGTGCTCGCCTGACGAGCCCGGTCCATTGTTGCTGGACGGTCTTCGCGGTGGTGGTGGTGCTTGGGCATGGCGTCCTCGGGTGGGCTCCACATGGCGGGGAGGGAGAGACGACCAGGGCGATTTTCGCGATACATTTTGGTGTTGTTGGTGTAAGTGTGAGTGTAAGTTGGCGAGGTGAAGAGTAGAGGTAGGTAAGAATTGAGAGAAAAAGTCGTAAAACAACAGCAGGGCTGTCGAGGATTATATTGCAATTAAAAATTAATTAATTGCCAGTAAATATAGCCGCGCAATCGGCACTTGAAACTCGTAGTTTTCTTGCTTTTCCTTCAAAAAGGTCAAGGCGTTTGATGCGTTGTCTCTGTTGTGGTGGGGTCGGATCGTCATGACACTGGCTCGCCCAATATGACAGGCAAGACCCTGTTAATTATGCGACCACAATAAAGGAGTAGAGTAAAAAGCTACTGAAAAGAAAGAATAGCTCTGGGTCCAAGAAAGACGTCAGGTCCCTTTATATCTTGGGTGCCCAACGGCGAGTACCGAGATGGGTGTGAGGGGGGGGGACGGGGACCCAGGCCTAAGGGTGGTCAACAAGGGATAAGCGGGCTGAGAGGGCGGCAGACGCCATGGCTTTGATGGATTGCTCGGATGTGCAGGGCGAGCAACCAGATCAGGGAACCTTGACGGCGCATGTGGCGGGCTGGTTTTTTTTCTCTCTTTGAACATGGAGGGCGGGCGTTGTCGTCACATGCAGCAGGGCGCAGAAAGGGGGCTGTGAGAGAATGACAGCAGGTTGTGAACGGGTTGTTACTGTACTTTGTGTGATGGGTTTTGTATATCTTGGGTAAAAGCTGTCATGGGGTCAACTTGCAGCATGATTCGACCAGGTTTCATCATCGTCTCGAGAAAAGACGTGTGTGTGGTTGCCGGTATGATCACCAGCGCTGTGTAACTACTGTAGCCAAGAACGACCGAACTTCAAAAACAAGACAAAGCACAAAGCTTGGCCTGCGAATGAATGAATGCCCGTGCGTGAAATCGAACCTTGGCGGGATCTCAGCCCAGCTACTGTACTGTATGAAGAAAAAAAGGGTCACAAGACCATGAAATTGGCAACGATAAGCTTTGGCGCCAGAGACGAAGATAACGGGGACCCGGCAATGATTGTATCATGACGATGAACCCGAACGGCGGCCCGGCCTGAGTCAAAGCAAAGACGGGGACAGTACAGTAGGTAGCTGTGTAGAATTAATCATGATACCGTACATAAGCCCCTTGACACCCCGAGGCATCCGATATACCCGGTTCACTCAAAAAAGAATTTGCAGACATCATGGACTTTTTTGACTCACACACACACACACACTTTGTCGCTCAAAGGGCTGAAAGACAATAAGACCCGCTTCGCCGATGTGGGCTCCCGTTAGCGGACCGGAGACCCTGGATCCACATGACGGGACAAGATGACTCTGAAGGAAAGACACTGATAGATAATGGATGATGAGAGACAGATTGACCTGAGTGAAGGGATGGGCAAGCGGTCAATCATGCGGGGGATGTGCAGACTTGCATGATAACTAAACCTGCAAGGCGCATCAGATGCTTTGATTCCTCTGTACGAGGGAGAACAAGCCGACCACAAAAGTCGTATGCCGCCCCTCGTCTTGTACCACCTCAGCTGCGAGGGGCTGTACAAGATTTCCCAAGCTTGCCGAGAAACGAGAAAACAAAGCGGACACACGGGCTTTTTCCTTTGATTCCGGGGGAAGAATGTGGCTAACGAGCCTTGTGGCGTCACATCTTTCACGGCGTTTTCTCCATCTGGACGCGCGCGCCTCCCACCCATGCCCTCGGGTTCTGGAACTTGCGCCCCCCTCCCCGTCAGCCCTATCGATGTGATGTTTGCTTTAAGCCAGTTGGCAATCAATATGTGTTATTTTTATTGCTGATGTGGACAATAATCAGGCCATAAGCGCAGTAGAAAAAGCTGGCGTTTTGTCGTAATCCAGTTGTCCATGCGGTCAGCTACACCGTCTCTCCCAGCCAGCCTCGAACGCCGTATTCCGGTCTTGCCGGACTGTGCCTCTCAAGCAATGCCGGGAGTCTAAGCGCCGGGTACGACGGCTTCTGACGGTAGTTGTAAAGGTAGCCAAGAAAACCCTCATGTCCCATTCTCTGCCGAGATTTTTGTTTACTTTTTGATTGCCCCTGTCACCTGTCAAATTTTTTCTTGTCGTGAATCTGGTTTTTAACCCTGTTACGGGATCCATTTGATGCCCGACTGAGGGGACTTCACCTCGGCATGATTTGAACGAGGTTTCGACATTCTCATGCAAATAAAGAGCATGGTTGGAGAAAAATAAGGATTTTTGTTAATATATTACCCCTACAGGGATTGACCTTGGGTCTTACCCAGGAGGTTGGGCGAGTTCTTGGGAGCATGCAAAACCTTATATTCTCGAACGGACCCTCTAGATAGTAGACGAAATTACGTATAAGGCATTGAGAGGCATTGATCGTGAAACATTTTCACGGCCGAATTATTATTGGTCGCCTTGTTTTTGAGGCTCTTTGGGCTCCTACGTTGGCAAGCCCAACACCCTCTTCTTATACCAATCATTTGATGACAACAAGTCTGCCTCAGCATCTCGTTCATGAGATCTATAGAACTGATAGTCAGGTACCTCGAAGCAAAATTTTAACAACAAGGCCACTTAGATCTCTCCAACGGATGCCTCGTGAGTCCCGTCTATTGGGCTCCGCTAATACACGGGCTCTGCCCGCTTGTTAACTTCTCTTCGGGTTCATGCAAACATCCATGTGGGAATGACCTCAACGGCCTGCCTACTATTGGCTAAGTACCTTTACCTACAATCTCACTGTTCCTCGGGCCGGGTTAAAATTGCAGTGAAACTGATATGGTGAGGCTGCATAATGCTACTGTAGGGAACGGAGGCCTCAGCCATGTTTGCCTAATTGCGGTGGCCGGCTTGGATGCTGGTTGACACATTCAGAATCGGGGGACTGCTGATTACTGGGAGGACATAGCTTGTATCTGTAAACCTCAACTCGGCCCTGGCTGGTAGGCTGTAAGTGAGAACGACTTTAGCATCGATTAGTACTGATCACCTTATTTTTGAGGCTTTTTGGGCTCTTGTTGTTGGCAAGCCCAACAGCCTCATTTGACGAATAGAACCATGGCCCATCACCTCGTTCATAAAAGCAATGGCAGTGTTATTCCCATGCTTTGAAGTAAAATCTCAATAAAGAAAATCTCCCAGTCCAAACCTCCTATTAATTACCCCCGAATCTAGTCTACTAAACTCCCTTTAGCCCATGGCCTTTGTCGTCTTGCTGGCTCCAATCCCGGGCTTAGAGGGCTGTGGCTCGATAGTGACCATGGAAACTCGTGGATTGCTGGTCGACTGCTCTTATTTGTGGGCTCACCGTTCCTTGAGGGGCAATACTTTATGAGATATTTGAGAGATGTTACATAGCTTTAGTATTTTGGTATCTCGTTTATATCTTGGCCCGCGTGGCAGGCGCAGACAAGGTCTTGTAGGATGGCGTTGTCTCGCAGCAATGCTGCTCCTTATGGTCTTACTTTTATTGCCTATTTGCTTCCTAGAAAAGTTCAGGCTCAGTATCGTCATTGTCTTGTGAAATATATTGTACTTGTGGTTAGCTTGGACATCACATGTACAAGCTCGCAACGAGTGGTAAAACGCTCTCGATCCTACACGAAAATAGCAGACCGGGATATGAGTGTGGTTCATGCAAGTATAATAAATCAGCTCTGTGTGCGTGTTAAAATTGCAGTGAAATAGGTTTCATCATGACTGCAGCAAGGTCGCAGGACCGAAGGCGAACCACGTTGACACTGGCCTAGAGGTAGACATAGAGAGCATGACATGAACATTCAAGTTGCATCCGCACAAGAGAATGAATTGGAAGCAATAATTTCAGGCAAGTCCGTGTGCGGGTTAAATTCTTAGTGAAGGGGAAAATGTCGACATTTTGCAAGTTTCTAGAGTGTCAAATCCTCCACTTGCAGATTTGATCACCTTACAGGACAACTCGCGCCGCCGTGTGCGGGTTAAAATTGCAGTGAAAAATCCGCGTGCATAAAATCTAAATGTATGGAAGACCCCTATTAAGACAACCTATACTGCGCTACGTGGGTTAAAATTGCAGTGAAAAATCCGCGTGCATAAAATCCAAGTGTGTGGAAGACCCCTATTAGGATAACATATACCGCGCTGCGTGGGTTAAAATTGCAGTGAAGCGTGAAGCTATCCACGACTGCGGAACACCGCGATGTTCGAATTGCAATACTCAGCGAGTGCCCAGGCATCCAACACTCTCCCGCCTCTTGGCGCGTGTTTGCTAGCATCATTCACATAGTCATGAAGCCATCATGGCAATACCTGAGAGAGTATCTGATAGTCGGAGAATGGATCCTAGCTTTGCCCTCGAGATAATGAAGATTCGGCTGTGCTAGCTTCAGATGAACATCCATATCTTAGTTGAGGTTGTGAAGTCGGCGCTGCTCGTGTCACAGCGCAAGGTCATCCATATATTGGCTACTGGGTTTCGTCTCAGGTGATGTATTAGACATTACACACTCTGCAAAATACGAACTAGTGAAAGTAATGGAAACCTGTAGATGTGGAAGGTTAACCCGAACCACTGTTCGCGCTCTCTTGGCTGTTGTGGTGTCAAGTTGATCGCCCTACCGACTCGTTCGAGTGGGATATGGGCGGTCTCGAATGGAGAGCCTATCCAGCATCACAGAGGAGCAACTTTAACAATTGACGTCCTCCGTGAACGTGAGCCAGTATTGGCTGAGACGTGTGAGATACTAGCTGGGCAGTGATTCTCGCCTGTTACCGGCCGTGAGCTCACGGTAGCTGTATATACCACCGAGGGGGATTAGCTTGACAGAGACAGACCCGAAATATAACTCGTAGGCATGTAACATGCGACCAAACAAACTGGAGTTGCACCTAGACCAAGGGCTTCGCCCCTCTCGTTTTCTCTATCTACCCGTCGGGATAGCGACGCGCAGGGAGTGGGCACGGGTAGCTAAAAAAAAGTTGACAAGACAAAGGTTGAAGTTCTTGAAGGTTTCGAGAAGGAGTGACATGATTAGGGGCTTAGTTCCTATTTGCGAAGTCCCCGAGGTCAGCACCTGAGCCGGGAGAGGTGGAGGACAGGCGATGGTGAAATGATCTGGGGTTGACGGAATCCACGAAAAATCCGATCTAGATCTTTATACGGCTCTGTTTATATCTGAATTTGGTCCATGACCCGGGAAAACCACAGACTAGGGGATGCCGGCCCGTCGGGTGCCTCAGTGTTGAGTCCTAGTCGTGGGGGTCTCGTGTTGACAGAGGTCTGACATGTTGAGACACTTCTGTTAGTCTCATAGAGCGAGACATGGTTCATTAATTTAGGTAGAGGCTGATACGAACATAGATCGTGAGAGTCTTAGTTTAGCAACAGCCTAATCTTCAACTGCCGGTTGCAAGGTCCCCTGGTCGCTCGTGTTCCCGAACCACAACTGAAACCATACACACTTCCCTGCACTTCAATAGGCTGATAAACATAACCTAAGTCAATCTTCAGCCTAAACTTGCAGCTCCAGCAATATCTAACCTGACAGTCAATCTACCGGCAACTCGGGAACAACTACGCGACACTCTCTTCCACAACTCCCGCCTCGAGTTGCCGTCAACCCAGTTCACCAACTTGTACGTAAAGACAAACTCCCAAGTTGCCCAATTCACGCCCGACGATCCGGAATCTACAAGAATAACCGAAAACATGATACCCAACCCAAGAATGGCATCACGGAAGAAGAAACCTCAACCCACAAACTCGCAACACCCATCACCCCGCGTCTCACCATGCGTGACCTGATCGGCAACCCCCACGCGATTCTTGACTCGTAAAACCCCATGCCCTGGCCTGATGACCCTACGCACGTCAAAACCCGCAGAGATCTTACGGTTACCGGTCCGCGCGGCTCCGATGGGATATTACCTTGTCGCCCGAGACATTAGGGACGGGAGAGCAACATGGGAAATCACGTTCTTTTTTTTCTTTCACAGTGGCGAGCAAATGCAAAAGTCGATTATCCACACAATCGTATTGTGCGTATTTCCTTCCCACCCTCTTTTACTTAATAAGCCTTGTTATGCTTATGCAACCTCTTTCACCCGCCAAATGATCGACCGCTAAGCTCGGTTTGTCAATGTCGAGCGCTTGTTCAGCCTTCCTTGAACCGCAGCATGAGAATCACGACGTCATCCATCATGGCGGTAAACAAGAGGGATCGTGTTTCGAATCCCTGGAAATGGCCCTGACCTGCAAGCACTGTCCCTGAGTTCGCCCCGTCCCCATGGGAAGAGCTGGTCCTCGCTCTACACGTGGTAGTGGCATGATTGCTATTGTAGGGGGGGGCGTGTTCGATGACCTCATGGGTGGATCATCTGCCACGGTCGGCGTGATGCGCAATAGCTCTCACGAGAAAAGCTGTAACGTTGTAAAAAGAGTGTGAGACGCGGAAGCTTACTCTGGGCGAAGCAGCTCTCGATACGACAGCTGTGTTTTTGTTTAGGCTACGATGAACGCGCCGATCACCTCGCTTTCGCTTTCGTGGCTTATCTCATCGTAATCCAACTGTGGCGTAAAAGACGCGTTCGACGTCAAGAGCTCTCAGATCCGGTAGATGGAATACATCACGTACAAGGCGCAGTAAAGAGGCAAAACGTCATTGTGTGGTTAAACTTATGGTATTTCTGCCATTCAGTAAGAGCTACCTCTTGCGGGGAGATCAGAGTCGCCGCCCATCTCATATCCAGATCCCGTATCCCCCCCTTTGCCCCCCCCCCCCCCCCCTCTCACACCGAGATCACAGGTGTGTGATAACGCCTGCGTCTTGTGGTAATAAAACGATTTCCAACCGTTTGTGGGGTATCCCAAATGCAAAATAAAACAATAAAACAACGCCTGAAAAGATGTTGCTGACCCCTAAAACTGTGCTTTCCCGCCTTTGCACAGATGATGGAAATGAAAGGGGTTCGGCTGAGTGAGAAAAATGCGTGGTTTCTCCCCAAGTCTAAAATGCGCTTTCCCGTGAAAGAGTTCCGAATGCTGATGCTGATGCTGATTGTAGACCGAGCAAAAGAGAAGAGGTAGGTTGGGTTTGAGGGGAAGTTGTACAGGTTGTGTGTTCCGGGTGGAAGAGAGGTTTGGAGGGTGTATCGAGTTAGGTGGATATCTGAGTCTGAGTGTCTATAGTCGTTTCGTTGATGTGATGGTGATGTCTGAGGTGAAGGTAGGATGCAAGAGGCAGATGGTAGCTGTAGATGCCTTGTCTGTTTGACAGGCTGATCCGTGGAGGAAGTCGTAGGATTACTTGTGGCGGTAGATGTCGAGTGTCGTTTGACGCGTCTAAAGGGGTATCATAATGTCGAGATGTCCATCATCAAGCTCCCTCTTCCTCCTGATCATGACTCGAGTCGATTACTTCTTGTGCGACTTGGAAGATCGCGAGTAATTTCTCCTCACGCGCTCGCGTCCGCGGCGCTCCTCCTCGTCGCTACCGCTGCTAAGACGGCGACGTTCCTCCTCGTACCAGGTGCTCAGGGCCTTTCCACCAAAGGTCAAGTCCTCATCCTCGATGATTGTGGGCTGGACCCAGGTGTAGGCTGAGGCATCGACTTCGCGAGCTGAAGGGTCGAGGGCCTGAAGATTGGGGACGAGGTAATAGCAAGTTGTCTCGGTTGAAGAAGCCATGGTGTCGGTTGTTGTGTGTGAGTGTGTGAGTGAAGTTGATCGCAAGAGTTTGTAATTTGTTGATTGCGACCTGCGCTGGGCTGGTATGTTGTATAGAGTTATATAAGATTGTTGTTTTGTTTGCGCGTGTTGTTGTTTGTTGTGGTTGATGTCTTTGTTTGGGGTCGTTTGGAATGAACACGACGGTATAAACAAAGGGAGAGGTGTACCTTCTCGGGGTTTTAGTGTGTGTGTGGCGAGTTGAGTAGCTGATTGTATGCGTCAAGCACTGATCAAAAGGAGCTCCAGCTCGTGAATAAGAAAAGCAAGCAAGAAACGCTGAATAAGTGTGACCAAGATATTTGGAGGGGGGTCTGTCTGTAGATATTGTAAGATGATGAGGAGAAGGAAGATAGAAAAGCTGGGGAAGGGGGATTTCGGGGGGGGATGGGACATGGAAATATGAAGCCCTGGAGGTGGCCCACGCTTCCTCTCGCTTTGCTCCATCCGAGTCCCACTCAAAATGGATGGGACTGGAGCCTCAGGTCGGTCGCTGGAAGTGGAGGGTGGCGGGTTTTACAGGGGGGCGCCTCTAGGGGGGAGGGTGTGGTTTGTGTGAAAAGGGGGGCGTGAGATGCTGAGCCGCACTGTGCCTCTGTCGCTGGAAGAGAGAGCTGGGCCTCATCCACTGTGGCGACCTCCGCTCCCGCTGCCCAACAAGGCAGCCCGTCCCGGGGGCGGCCCAGCGGGGGCAGACAGCACAGTGTGAGTGAGATCCATTCAGATCCCGGCGTGGCCATAGCGGGAAAGCGGCTTAGGTGTCTCGTCCCATGTGGTTTGAAACTGGAGGAGGGCCAAAAAAAGATGCGCAAGGCTTTTTACTTTGCTTTGTTTGACACGAACAAGGCACAGAAAAAAAAAAAGGCTGGACTGATCCGAAAAGGCTTTTTTTTCTTTTTGCGGGGAGGTACTCAAAGGGCTTTGCTTCCTTGTCAAGAAATTCCATCTTATCTTTGTCTTTCGGGGCGACCGATGGCTGACATGTCGTGAGAGTCAGATCCCGGGTCCGACCTAGCATCGGGGAATGGGAATGTCACGAAAAAAAAGTTGACATCTTTGAGGGAATTTTTACTATCCATCTGTTGTTGTTGAGTCTCATTCTCGCACGCACACACACACACACACACCAAGCGGAAAGATGAGGGTTCGCCGTTGGGGTGTTGAACCCGCCCTGTTGGAGTCGTCCGAGTCGAGATGGACGGCCTGAGTTTTGACTGGATGGACTGGATGAACTGGGTTACCTTTTTTTTTGGGGGGGATGCCGAGTTTTTTTTTCTTCTTCTTTGCGTTTGGCGGATCTCTGCCTCGTAGAGTAACTACATCTCGCGTATTCGGCCAGATTTGTTCAATTCTTTATTTTGATGCTCGAACAAAGAAGAATGTTGGATGGTTACTGGTGATACGAGCTGTGCACTTTAGTGTAGTATCTCACCCGCATTCGATAGAACGCTCATGGTAAGACAAACCGCCAGCTGGTCGATCCCGACTTGGCGTTCTGTCCACGTAGGGCATTTGCACATTTTTTTCAAGGGGAATTTTTTCCAATTAGCACATCAATCAAGCTCTGATGATGTGTTCTGACAGGTCTGGGTCGACGGGGTGCGGCCATGTGGAGCCAACGTAAAAGTCCAGACGCCTCGGTGAACTGATCCGATCCATCGCGATACAACCAAAAAAAAAGTGAGGCTGGGTTGGTTTCTTTCGCTACCGATATCGTTAAAAAAAAGGGGAGAAAGCTCGGGCCTCATCCGGAGCGAACCCGGTCGAAAAGAAATGAGTCGATGGTACGATGTGAGACCCTTTTTCTATCTGTCTAGCTAGCTAGAACCATCTGATAGTCCTATCTATTGATGCTATCGTGGAGACAAAACAAAGACCTTTAAAAAAGACACACTGTGTCGAAAAGGCATCGTGGCATCGTCGCTAGGGTTGTGATACACTGCCCGCGGGGCTATTGAATGGGCTATGCAGCAGCTGCCTGAGCTCAGCCAGCCCTGTCAGACAAGACGACGCATCTCCCTCTCGGACCTGTCAGATCAGAAAGAAAAAGGGTGGGAAGAAGTGTATAAAGAAAAATTGCTGGCCTCAGCCTAACCAGGCAGCTCGCATGGTTCTCTCCTCCGTGATCTCCATCCAGACAGAGAAGAGCAGACATGGGGGCTTCTTGCAGGACGAGGCCCAGCAAAAATCTCGGGATCCGCCGCCACTTGCACCCAGCCAACCCCTACACGACGCGGCATCTCGCCATGGGGCCTGATTGCGGGGGAAGCAGGCATTTCGCTTCTTCCTTTTTATTGACAGGGGGCCCACGAGAGAGAGGGGAGTGTGGATATTCATTGTCTCCAGCCTGGGCAAAAGACCTTTGCATATGATGTTGTCCTTCTTTTTTCAACCGAGAAAGAGGGGAAACACAATGGTGACGACGACAGGACGATGAGAGCTGCTGACTTCCATTGCTCCCGGACTGCTGACGATGGTCGCCGTCAACCTTACAGGGCTGGCAGACCGACCTAGAACGTACACACGCACACAGCTGACGGCTGGCAACTCTGGAATGGGAGACAAATGGGCACCCCGTGCGCCGCTGCCTCGCAGAGCTCTAAACCCTCTGACTCCAAAGGCTGTGAGGGCACGCGAGCTTGGGAAACTGTATAGCATGTTCCTTGGTTCTTATCAAGACCGTGACTGAGGCTGAGATGCCCTGGTGTCCCCTCCCTGTCAGATCACCTGCATCCGTGCGAAAAGGCAATCTGGCAAGGCAAGGGCACTGAGACAAGCCTAGTAATCAAATCTACCCCATGATTTGGGGGACCATGTGCCGCAATCTTTGAAAGAAAGCGTCGTTCGGCGAACAAGAACCTGGGGTTTGGGTTCTCCGTCACATGTTTTGAGGACCCCCCCTCTCCCCTTCGTGAAATGGGGGTTAAAGAAAGCGGGGAGTGGGGGGAAAGGGTTGGAAGTTATGCGCCACGAGGACAAGGTGATGAGCGAATGTGCAATTTGATTGAGGGTGAGGGGGATAGGGCGGGAAAAAAGGATGAGGCAAGTGTTGAATCACTGTCTTTTTTCATTTTGTGTGTTTGAATCACTGTGACTGTCTTTGCAACAATGAATGCTTTCTGAATGGCATCTCTCTCCGCGCGTCACAGTCCAGATCCAGATACGTGCGTGTGTGCCGAGGATGCACAGAAATCCGGGGTCGAGCCTCCGTGTGATACCCTGAAACTGCCTGCCTCCGCCTTGCAGCGCAGGCAGGGACTCATGAGTAAAGATCCTTGTCTCCTGCGAATCCCGGAGCCGCCATTCTTCAGCAGCATCTGGTCCCGGGGTCTCGGTGCTCTAGGTCCATGTGTGTGTGATTCAGCTCCCTCCTTCCCCCTCCCTCTGTCGAACAGCCTCGACCGGCAGCCGTTGAGAGTCTATCGGAAAAACAGTAGAGTCTATTGAAAACCCAAGCCCAGCATTCTATTGAATACGGCTGAGAGGGAGAAAAAACACTATTGAAAAGAGCCTTTTTTTTTCTTTCTTTTTTTGGCGGCTGAGACAAGGCGCAAGCCCAGGGGGAAAAAAGAGACACTTTTCGCAAGCTCCGGCTTGTCCCAGCTTTTCTTGCTTGTCAAAGTTTTTCATCCCCTTGTCCGTCCCTTGACTCGTCCATTCGCGCATTTGTGTCAAAAGATTTTTCTCGAGTCCACCGCCACTGAGCAAGCTCCGAGTCATGGGGGTTCACAAATCATTCGTACAGTGTGTAAACCTCACCCCTTCGAGGAGAGTCAAGGCAAGCGCCAGAAGCCGTCAAGATTGCCGACCAGAACAAACTTGACACCGCCGGTGGCGCCTCGCTCTCTCACCGACTTCTCCGGTCGGGGAATTTCTATGTGTCTGTTGACTCAAACCGTCTGTCTCTTAGCTTTGTTTTGTGATAGCTAGCTCGCGATATCAGTCAATTTCGATGACTCTATCAGTCGAGAGAAACCCCTCCTCCCTCCCCGGTGCCAAGGCCGTTCACCCCGCTCCGGCCTCGGCCCGGCCATATGGGCTTCCGTATCCGGCGTCCCGCCCGGGCAAGTCTCGGCATGAGATCCATTTCCCCCCCCCCTCTCTCTTGCACAGTATAAACATTTTCTGGGGAAAGAAACGGACTCCCCTTCGACCCGGGATGCAGAAGAGTTAGCCGAGCCGAAGACGCACGCCCGTTTCTTCTTTCTACTCAAAATGCCGGGATCAAGAGAGCCCTGGACGCTGATCGATGCATGTGAGAAGAGGAAAAAAACACCTCGCCTTGCTATGATTCCAGGGTATATTTTGCCCCAACGACGTCACTTGGACATAATTCTCCCAGCATCAACAACAAATGTCTTGTCTCCGAAGAGACCGAGGTTCCACTTCGAGCCTTGTGGGCAATTAAGTACAAGAAAAGAAATGGCGGGGTGTGAAAATGTTTCGCGATAAGAAAAAAATACCGGTTTTCGGAGCTGGCAAGGGCTGAGTCGAGATCGGACCCCTTGGCGATGATGTCACCACTTTTTCACTTTTTGACAGCTGCTTTTCGTCCATCTCCCGCTCCCGAACACGACAAAATCTTGGAATACCGAGATCCTGGGAAAGGGGCAAAAACAAGATGGGACCTTTTCACTGTGCGTGCGTGCGGCGTGGCCAAAGGGGGGCGTGTACATTTTTTTTTTCTTCATCGGGCTGTAAACCAAAGGCCCCATGACCGACTGCGAAAGCCCAACGTCTCAAAGATCTAATGTTGACGCCATTTAGATAGCGGAACCGTTCACAAGACGTAATTCGGCTCTAAACTTGTTTTGAAACGGGTAAACCTGCTGCAAGTCATTTTCAGACGGTTCGTTCGTTTATCTACTAAGCTGAATAAGCGCGTCGGTTAGGGGTGATCACTCGGTCGTTTCGAATGGGGTAATGTTGTTGTCGCAGTAGGCTTCTTGCATGACAGGTCGAGTTACACTCGCATGTGGACCTATAAGACTTGTTTTATTCATATTCATGGTCTCCAACACGCTCATTTGCTTCAACCCCAAGTTTGGGTCGGTGGTTTCCCTTCTGCCCCAGATACAAACACCCTCTCGGCCGGGAGCTGATTGGAATTAGCGTCTAGTTCAGCGGGATCTCTGTTGACCGCCATCGGTTGCATAGTCGTAGCATTTTCATCAATCTCTGTTTTAGGTGGCCGTCTCCAAGCGAGAGACACAACAGGCCTTGGCAACGACTGGAGTCTCTCCCTGATACCCCTAGATGGTCGGGTTTCGGGCTGGTCTGTTGATCTTCTTCTTCCGATGCGAATGCCTAGGAAGAGGGCAGCAGCTATAAGCCCGCAACCAGCTACAGAGCCTACAACAGCTCCTACTATAAGACCGACATTGTCTCCTTTCTTGCCATCGGCCGTCTTCGAGGTTGGAATGGGTGTAGTCGTAGGTTCAGTAACTAGGCTATGTTGAGCTTCTGGCATTGTTTATGAACTGATTTTTTTCCCTTACATCCTTTGGGGAGATTTTTTGGCTCGGTTCGATACAACGTCTTGACTGAGGCGGCAACGTTCCGGGGCATGCAGTCGATTACTCCCATCCCAGTCCCACCACTTGGCCAGGTCTCTAGTACCACTATATTACCGCAGGGAGCCCGGTCGTCAGGCTTGTCACTATTCCGATTCTTAGCACAACGCTATGACCCACCGCTATTACTGGCCTCCATTGGACCTTACCATTGTGTTTGTGTGACGGTGTAAGCTACAGTAGCGTAGGGTTCCGTATCTACTGTAGAGATGACGACCTCTCTGTCAGTTTGACACTCTGGCTCTCCATTATGGCAGGAGAGAAATTCCATCCACTTGGTTCCTCTGAGATATGATGTGTAGGTGGTGACTGTGCCTCGTCCCTCTCCGCAGCGGACGGTTGTGACTATGGAGAGTTCTCAATATACTAATAACTGATGAGGAGTCGCAGATCTGCTTATTTGGGTGTCCCTCTTTGACAGCATAACCAATGACATTCGGAGGTGGAGTAGTCTGAGATGGTGCTTTCTGAAAAAGAAGAAGGGCAAGAAAGAACAGCCTTGTAAGTGGGAAGGTCATCGCAGAGACAACCCAGATGCCTTAGACGTCGCAGACAAGAACAACCCCCCGCATTCAGATGAGCAAGGAAGAGAGAAATTCGAGAAACTGGGGGAGAGCCTGATCTTGTACAGTCGAGCCCAAGTAAATCAGGCTCTGAATTCAGTCGGTGGCGCCTCGAGCCAAGCATGCCACCACACTCTCTTCACTTTTAATAGCTTTGCCGTGGGGGGCTATTATCTCAGATTGGCTGGCTGGCTTTGAATATGCAAAACTTCCCGTCTTGATGCAGCCACTGAAGGAGCTTGAATTTCAAGCTGAAACCGGGTAGATGCAGGTCCTGTAGCACAGACAAGGTACCAGGACGACAGGGAAGGACAGGGCGAACATAGTTTCTGAATATATATCTTGGATCTATTGTCGATGAAAATATCTATGAGAGTTGAATCTGACTATTGGATGACCTCTAACCCAAGTCTCAATCTGATGGCCCGAGATCCACTAACCAAGATGGTGCTTAGAGACTACTCTATTTAAGTCAGACCCCATTCATAATATCCAGACTAAAGTTGATAAAACCATTTGACACTCACTGTAACTTTCAAGACCATCAATATCTCCATCATCAAAATTTGTAAACGCCATCAATGATATTCAAACGACTTGCCAAATGCGGCCCCCTTAGTAATAACGCGTGATCACCTGATTGAACCCCGCATCCCAAACCCATCCCGCAAAACGCAAGCGTGGGCAAGTCGCAAAAGGGCCAAACCCGGGCCAACGAATAACGGCAAAACAAGAGGGAAAAAATCAATCACACATGAGAAATCCAGGGCCCACGAGAATAACGTCATAGGGCCGCAAAGCATGGGGGCCATGGAGACCACCACCAAGCTTCCCAGCCTCGCCCCGAAGCCGGGAGGCGCACCGGGTCCCGACCTGGCCGCCGCCCGGAAGGCCTCTCGCGTCGCCGTCGCCTCTTCCCGCAAGACGTCGACCACTAACCACGCGTGCGTCCAGTGTCGGAGGACAAAGACAAAGTGCGACGGGAGACATCCCTGCTCCAGGTGTCAGTTCAACGGCCACGAGTGCGCCTACGACACGCGCACCTTGTCTGGCGACAGGCTGAACAGGCTCACGCATGCTTTCAACCAGCAGAAGGATAGGCTTCAGCAGCTCGAGACCATCCTGGCGGCCATGAGGACCGGGACTGATGCGGAGGCTGCCGAGGTCATGGCTTATATCAGGATAGGGGAGCCTGTTGAGTCGATCGTTTCCTATCTTGAATCGAGGTCCAAGTCGGTCGTCATCTCTGAAAGGTCAGTTGCGTTTTGTTTTGTGAGCATGGGTGTGTTTTTTGGTCCAGACGAAATAGACTACGCTGAAGGACTCATCGTTCATGATTGCTTTGATGTCATCTGCTTTCCATCAACAAACCCTTTGGCGGTGTACCTAAACCCATGCTCTCATGTTGATTCCTCTATTCCTCGTTCAGCAACTCAAGCCCTTGGAAGATCCCCTAATCTGTGATAGGCTCCTCGGCTCAAGCGGCGAAGCACAGAACAAGTTCATCGAGATGTTATTTGACAGGACAGAATGGGTCCAGGGCGTAACTATCCCAACAGAAGCTGTGCCTGTCGACCTCAAAACTCGCACCCAGTGCTATATCTCATCTAATTTCGGAAATCTCCCCTTTTCTAGCGGCATCAAGGCGAACCATTACCCTGCTGAAGCTCAGAGGAGTCAGCTTCAGAATTACTATGCCAAGCACAACTGGGCCATGATGACGGCCAACGACGGGCACGGTATGGCGTCGGTGACAAAGGCGTGGGCTGACACTATGAACAAGGCCCGACAGCTCATCGCTACGGGCGTCAAGCCTGACGAGCTCACTGGGGCTTTCCCGGCTGTGGCGGCATTGTTTGACAAGAAGGAGTACGACACTGCGTCCATGATCAGCAAGTGGGCGGTGCAGTTCATATATAGTTCTCGGCACGAGGACTATTCGATTACTTCTATGGCCGCTGTGTGGGTTGTATGGATCGTCATGAGATGGATGATCAATCCGACACCAGATACGTATTCGGTGAGTGCGATTACTTGGCCTGCTGGAGATGCCTATCCAGTCTCGTGGCTGTCAGGTAGTTGTTCAAATACCGAGGCAGTTGGCTAACAACACACAGGCAATGCCAGAATGGATCCGACCGACAGAGCTCCAGGTCTTTGTCCCACATATCGACATGGTCGACTGTATAATCTGGCCCTACTTCCGAGACTACGTGATCCAACGCCCACAGATGCAACACGGTGGTCTACAGTGGCTCGCCGCCTGCACAGCAGGAGTGAAGGTGTCCTGGGCTGGGACAGTCGAGGACGCCTTATGCGTTGATGAAGCTACGGGGAAGAGAAGGTTAACTGCAGAAGCTGAGGCATGCCCCCTATAGCATTTGACGACAACCAAGACTAACCAAAAGTAGGCAACACTGCAAGATTTAAACAATTGGTCCCTCGCAGCATCATATCGAGCATTCATGCCAGGAATTGACGGTAACATACCCATACGGACGATGGAGGACTATGTGCAGGATACCAGAGAGTTATAGAAACCGAGCCATGTAGAACCGACGACGTAATTATCATGTACTAGCGGCTTTGATTTGAGAGGAAATACCCAGGTCAGATTAGCCTCGCGGAGAGGCAAATGCCACGCGGCTCATGTCAATAGACAGTTGTTTGAAACTGAGTATTATTCGTGCATTTAAGCTTCTGTACTCACTGTGGACGCAAAGCAACAGGACGAATGCCTTCATCTCATGCCCTCCTGCCGTCATGGTGAGTAGTATAAGTATGTGCCTAGAGGGTCTATAAGCTCTCGTTGCTCATGAAGGGCGCGTCTGAATGCGTCGAAGAGAAGCAAGGGAGTTACATTGCTCCAAATGCAATGACCTGCAACTATTCAGGGTCAAGGCTGCCGTTGTCCATCCCCGGGTCGATTTCTTGCGACATATCTGATGGACGAGGCTCGATAGCGTCATTGTATGTGAAGGTCGACTAATGGATTGGGGCTGGTGAGAACGAGGTGGTGACAAAACGTGTTCTACAGAGAAGAGGGACACAAAGGTTGAAGTCAAAAGCGATAGCACTTTTTTTTTAGGCCACATGATGGATGTTTGCTGAACGATGGTGAGGCTGCGTGGATGATATCGATATAAGGAAGAAGAAGAGAGGACTGAGGTGAGTCATCGTGAGTGCAGCTGTTGAGAAGCAAACATGTCTTGGTCCTCATGAACAGGCAGGTAGGAAGGCGTCGTGCGAGTTGAGGTGCCTTCCCACCTGATCTCTCGATTGGGTATTGAGGAAAGAACCCCCGAGACGCTCGGGAGTCATAAGTGGGAGATGACCAAACACTAACGAAGAGTAAACATCTTTAACGCTGCCATCCTGACACTGGCAGGCAGTTGTCACGCACTGCACTAGTTGGGGTTTATTCGTTGATAACAGGCATTTTGTTCGTTTGCTGTTGGCCGTGACTCTCATCTCCGCCGCTATATTATGCCTTCTGCGTTCTACCCTTTGCACTCTTCCTTCTCTCTCCTCCTCAAACCCTTCCACTTTCATCACCACCAAACCTCACCACGTCCACCATGTCCGACTGGGACCGACTACCCTCCGACGCCGGCTTCGACAGCTGGAACGACCTGAAACTCGCCGCCGACAAGCGTGCCGACGAGATCACCGCCGAGCTTGAAGCTAAGAGAGCGGAGAGAGATGCCAAGTTCGAGGCCAAGATGGATAAGCAAGAGCTGGAGTGGGCTCAGTCGCTTAGAAGGAGACTGGCCATGAAGCCGATGGAACCTGAAAAGGGTCAGACGATGGGGGGAATGTTGGTTATGAAGCAGTTGGTCAGTGTTGTGGTCAATCATTTGTCAAGGGATGGAGAAGCTGATGATATAACAAGCCTAAGATGCGGCCTCATGGTGAACGAGCACCACCGGATTTTGGAGGAGGACAGAGAGAAAGCCCAGTACGAAACGGACAAGAGGCTCAGAAGGACATGGCCAAGAAAGAGCCAGCTGTCCAGGACAAGAAGCCAAACGGGCAGCACGATCGTGGCAAGCAGCCCATCAACGGACACTGATGCGGACTCACCCGGAACTGAGCATTGTAGTTCTTGTAAGAACACACCAATGCACTGAGAAACTAGGTCAAGCAGCCACTAACCCGAATATGAGCAGGATGAGGATATCGAAGTTCACCTCAAGAGTTTGGCGGCGAAAGCGGAGGACTGGTTCATATTGTCTATTAAGGCTTGGGGATGACTTTTGTTCTAGGGTGGATGAGAGGCCGAAGGTTGTTCTGACACCTTTAGGGAGAATGATTAATGAATAGTAGGTAGCTAAAGAGTTACCGAACAAATCTTGGAAGTCAATGCGTATGCTCTCCTGGCCGTTGTTACTCCGTCGTCCGTACCTTGCGTAGGAAGCGCAGTACTCACAGCGCCTGGAGAACTCTCTACAGACACCTCAATACATGGGAATATTGGCATGGCTTGGTCGACTACCGGGCGCCATGCCGTTACCATTTCTTCCGCGTGTGAAGTACAATAAAGAGGTTTACGTGTCTTGGTATGTCTATTCTTAACGAAAAAATGCGACAGGCTTCAGTCTATGCAAGTCATTATCTCCGTGGTGATCATCATCCAATGTCTTTTCGCCCTTACTCAAACTCTCATACGAACTCTGCCATCTCGAAAGTATTATCG
Source organism: Fusarium ambrosium (assembly GCA_003947045.1). Lineage (NCBI taxonomy): Eukaryota > Fungi > Ascomycota > Sordariomycetes > Hypocreales > Nectriaceae > Fusarium > Fusarium ambrosium. The sequence continues at coordinate 105,230 of NIZV01000019.1, forward strand.
TTCTTACGAGACCTCTCCAAACGTTTCTTCAACTCCTTCAGTTTATTTGCCCGCCGCTCCTCCTCCCCGATCCGCAGCGGCGGAGCAATGATCCGTCGAGAATACCACCCTGCAGCGGTGAGTATTGTCACGGGTATCGCGATGACCCAGTATATCCAAAACTTATTCGACACGGTCCACTCTCCTGTATTGTCGTCAATGTTGAAGAATGACATGCTGAAGACGGCAGAGATGAATGTCGCGGGGAGGAAAGTCAGGGTGGCGAATGCGATTGTCTTCATGGCTGCGCTGTCGGATTGAGTAGCTTGACCGATCTGGACAGCGATGGCAGAGTCGTATTGTGCGACAAGATTGAAGGAGAGTTGGATCTCGTTGATGAGACGTTCTTTGTTGGAGAGGGCTCTGGATTTGAGGCTTTCGAGAGTGTGCTCGTACCAGTGTAGGCGCTCGCGGACTTGTCGGAAGCTTCCCTTCTTTGGCTGCTCGCCTGGCCAAACTTCATCCTCCAAAGTCTTGTGCTGCTCGACGATTGACTTGACAGTCTTCAAGGATACGTCTAGTGTTTCTGAGACGTGGATGGCATGTCTTGCGAGGTCGTGCAAGCTCCGATAGTTGGGTTCCGGCTTGCTGCGCTGCTTCTTCTTCTCAACATTGCGAATCTCGGTCCTCACCGTCCACACGGCATTGTTCTGTAGATCTGAGAGTTGCTCGAGTAGTCGAACGTGCACCCAGAAGGGGTCGTGGTGAGGCTCCGCGTGGGAGCCATCGAACATCCCTTGGGGTACGAGCTCACTAAGCTTGGACTGCTTTTCGGATTCGAAAACGAGAAGAATGGTCTGACGAGATGAAGCGATCCATCTGGTAAGTGTGTTAAACTTGTACCAGGAATGCTTATCTCCTGGATGCAACTGCTTGACGAGGTATCGTGACCATGCATCTATGGTGTGTCAGCGTGGATCGTAAAGGTTGGCTGGACTACTTACTGACTGATTCGACAGCGCCTTGAGTGTCTCTAAATGTCTCGCAACCAAAGTGACCATTGGACTTTCTGGCGTAGGTTGACCACCAGAGCTGTGGCATTTGGAATTGGGTGGTGAAACATGTTCGACATGAGTTACACTCGCGGACCTTGTCTGCGTCGGCGAAGCTGAAATATGTCAGCGATGGCGAGATGAGACTTGAAGAAATTACTCACATTACTATCAAGTGTGAGTCAGATTGAATGAGTGGAAGATTGGTTGAGCCATGAAGTTGGGCCGTCGTGATTGTTTCTTCCCGCCATTCATTTCTGCCTGAGGCAACATTAGCATTCTCTTCTCCCCATCAACTTGGCCACATCCATCATCAACTTACCCTTATCCCAAACCCGAGCCTTCAATGGAACACAATCGGACGAATCATCAGGCATTTTCGGACATGACGAAGAAAGAATGCGAATATTTTAGAGGTTCAAGTTGTGAATAAAAAAGAGGAGGAACCATGTTTCAATAGGCGCCCAGCCTGATTTTTGTCTCACCAGGGGTGGTGGGTGGTCCGAGGCGAAGCACATCAGGCAGGCTCTGAGAAATCATATATGATACGGCGTGATAAAATGAGGCTGTAGTTAATTGGACAAATATTTTATGTGGATTTTGTGCAATGGGAACGGGATTGTAGTGTGATTCTCATGCAGGCTGGAGCAAGATATTGAAGGAGAAGTGATACAACGGATTGACAAGTCACTAGGTAGGTTAAGCATGGGTGTCATAGTATTCCTTACTATGCTAGACTAGCCAATAGAGATCTTACCATCATTCTGACAGTTTGAACTATTTCCTAGCTTATGTGCACTCTCAAACTGCTATCCATACTTCCTCCAACAAAACACCCTCCATCCATAGCTCAAGCACAGATCGCACAAACAAGCCTTCCGGCCCCAACGGAAGCTAGCATCGAAATCTGCCTCGGCTTCCTGAAAAGAGGAGCCTAACATCGATAGCGCGCGCCACAAAATGATGATGCTGCGCCCTCGTTGGTCGCGACCGGTCTGCGGCTGAGGGAACCCCTGTTATCCATCTGGACTGAGGGGTTGAAGCACACGCAGCTTGTCTTTTTGCTGCTTGACCCCGTGGGCATTCTTTTACGCCCCCCTCCTCCCTTTAGTGCCGGAGCAGGGTCCTGCTGGCAAGGTGTTGGGCTGTGGGTAATAAATAGCTAGGAATGGGATGCCAAGATGTCCGGGTTCCCTTGGTTTTGCGACCCTTTTTCGCTCCTCGTCTCTCTTGTTTCTACGCGTGTAAGTAAATGGCTTCTCCACAGCCTACCCGTGCCCTGAGCACGGCACCATCTCAGCGAGTTGCCAGAAAGGCAGTCGGGGCATCTTCAATTCATTCTGCTTCTCCGCGACCTGTTTCTTTGGCTTTAAGACCTGCTTCTACTTGGAGTGCCCCGCCGATTCATCCCCAGCAAGGTCAACATCAGTATCCTCATCAACAGCCGAATCAATATCCTCAGGCTCAGGCTGGTCAATATGGGCACCCGCAGCAGTATCCTCATCAGGGACAGCCTGTAGCCCAGCCGAACCAAGCTGGTGGTGTTCATTATCCTCAGCAACCGCAACCAAACCAGTACCAACAGCCTGAACAGCAGCATCAATCGCCAAGCCATCAATACCAACAGCCAAGCCAGTATCAGCAGCCAAGCCAACAGCATCACCAACCAAATCAACAACAGCAGTTGCCAAGCCAGCAACATCCACCACAGGCGCAGGCGCAACAGCAACAGACGCCTTATCAGCAGCCTCAACACCAGAGTCCGCATCAACAGCATTCATACCCGAACCAGCAGCAACCACAACCACAGCAGCAAGCATACTCACAGCAACATGAGCATCAGCAACAGCATCAACCCCATAACCAGGTTCCATACCAACAGGCACAGCAAACGCCACCGCAGCCCCAACAGCAGAATTACCAGCAGCCGCAACAACGTCATCAACAAGTCCCTCAGCCCCAGCAGCAACATGACTACCACCAACAATTGTCGCAACAGCAACAACAGCAGCCACCGCAACCTCACCACCATCAACCCTCAATCTCCAACCCCTCAGTACCTCAGAACCACCCGCCTCAACCAACACCCGAACACCCACCACAGCCATCACCAGCGAGCCCAGCTCTGCATCGTCCCCAATCGATAAGCGATAATAATAGCATACACTCATTTACGGCCGAACATGGAAGACCTCCCAGTATTAGCAGCAGCAGCGCTGGTGTTGCGACGCCTGCGACGACCATCGCAACGCCGAGTACACTCACAAGCCCGCTGTGGGAACATGCTGCTGTTCCTCCTCCGACACAGCCAGCGCCGATTGGACGGGTATCAACTGGGCAGACTTCGACAAACTCTATGATATGCAACCATTGTCGCAAAGGTGAGCACAGTAGACGAGAGTGTAAACAACGGATACTGACGACTTCTAGCCATCCCACCCAACGTCTCTATCTACACCTGTCTCATCTGCAGCACCGCACAAATTACCACAACCTTTTGCGTCTGGTGCTTCACCGCAAACGCAGTCAACATGTCCCACGGCCATGACAAGACCTACTATGTAACCGACTCTGACCCTCGCGTACAACTCTCCGTCCCAGATCCCACTTCCCACCTTTGGACGATTCGCAAGAATGTTTCTGGGCGTCTTTGGTACACGCATAATTCTACGGGCTTGAAGACGCATATTAAGCCTACGGCTGCTGCGTTGTCGGGCTACTCGGGGCTGCCGACGGGATGGGAAGAGAGGAGAACGCCCGATGGGAGGACTTTTTACTTTAATCGCAAGATGGGGAGTAGCTCGTGGACGAAGCCTGCTAATTCTTTGCCCGATGGGTGGAAGGAGTTGAGAACCCCAGACTTGGTGCCGTTCTACATCAATGAGAGTCTCGGACTCTCAACTTGGGATCGTCCAGGACAACAACCAAGAAAACGACCTGGACAGAGCAACAAAGTAGTCACAAGATCAAGATCCGGACAGCCCAATAATAACAACCAAAACGCCGGAGACGCCATCCTATCCGCCACAATCAACGCGGCCAGACTCACAGGTCATGGCGTCGAGGTGGCAAGTCGACAAATGGGTAAACTCGGCAAGAAGAAGAACTGGAAAAAGATGGGTCGCATCATGACCCAAGCCAGCGGCTTATCCATGGACTCTGACGGTGAAGGCGGCGGTGGTGGAAATAGCTCCGATGACGGAGGGTATGAGGATCAGGGACAGTATCAGGAGAACTCTGGCTTCCAGCAGGGTGCGTTTTCGGAGCAGCAGTCGTTTGCAGATGATGGTCAAGGGCAGGCTGGGTATCAGCAGCCTGTCTATGAGCAGCAGACGACGTATCAGTACTCTGCGCAACAAGAGCAACCCGTTTTTGAGCAGCCGGCGTACGACAACGGCGGGCAGTTTTCGTACCCTGGAAATGAGCCTCAGCAGGGTTATGAGCAGCAACAGGAGCCTCAGTATCAATATGGTCAGAATCCGGCGTATGATCAGCAACCCATACAAGAACAACAGCCAGTGCCTCAACAGCCTGTCGTCCCGCAGGAACAGCCACAGTATTACACCCAGGAGGCCCAACAGCAGCCTGGGCAGCAGCAACCGATCATGCCTCAAGAGCAACCGCAGTATTATCCTCAAGAGGTTCAACAGCAGCCCGCTCAACAGCCAATACCTCAACAACCAGTTCTCCCTCAGGAGCAGCCTCAGTACTACACCCAAGAAGCTCAGCAACAGCCTATACAGCAACCTGTGCAACAACAAGTACCTCAACAGCAAATCCACCAACCAGTCCCTACCCAGCAGCCTACCTCATTCGATCTTGTTATGCCCCCAGACCAAAATAACGATATTCCTCCACTCGTTCCCCAAGAACCATACATACCTCCTCAACCAAGCCAGCAGCCTCCAGTTGTCAACCAAGTCCCAACGACTCAAGCACCCATGTATACCTTCCAGCAACCATTCTTCTACGACCCAACACCTACGACACAAGCTCAAGCTCCTGTATCATACCAGTCGCCCGTCTACTCACCGACGTATATACCCCCCGAGCAAAGCCAGTTGCCGCACAACAACCAGCCCGAGATCATAACGAGCGACGTTCCCCTGGTGGAAACGTATAACTCGGACAGCACATCCATTTTTGTTGACAATTCTTCGTTTGTGACTGGGGGCGGACAGCAGAACGCTGTGAACGAACCCGTCGGCACCGTGCCTGGTAACCAGGGTGATATCGTGGTAGAGGTTACCATTCAGCAGCAACCAGAGCCTTTGGACGTCCCGAATCAATCGAGTGTGGAGGCCATTTCGACCCCGGAGCCGTTGATCATACAGGAAAATGATCAAGCGCCGGATTCTGTTTTGGCAGCTCAGTCGACACAACTTGAGGGTGACATGGATGCATCTGCTGCATGTTTGGCCCTAATCTAGGGGATAAGGATTAGTATAGGTGGCTGAGGCATTTGTCCTACACACGAGAGATTTGTATCCGGAGATATCACAAATAATAAATGATGAATGAAATCGAATTCGCTGCCTATACCCGGATACCCATCAAGTCCCTCGTAAAGTCGCCTTCCCACATTATACTCCTTTTACAAGTTTGGCCTTGTATCTTCAAGTTCCCATTCCTCAAGCTGTTCATCGGCAGCTTTCGTGCGTGGGTGGTCTGCTCCGAACGCTTTATGACACAAGCGCGAGTACTCCTGCATGAGCTCGACAGCCTCCTCTTTCCGCACGTATCTCTGTGACAGAGCCAGGTTATTCATGGTAACTAGGGTACTTAGATTTTCGTCACCAAGTAACTGACGCTTAAAGTCCAGTAGGGGAGACAGTACTTGGACTACCTCGTCGTGCCGCCCTTGCTCGTAATACAGATTTCCAAGCAGATTGTGGACTCCTAGCGTGTTGGGGGCATTCTGGCCGTATTTGTCCTGACGCTGCTTCAGTAGGCGAGGGATGAGCTTATCGGCCTCGTCATACTCCTTCAGGCTCATGTGAGCTCTAGCCAGTTCGTTGATGCAGTCGAGGATTGACTCATGATCCTCGTCCAAGAATTGTCGTGCCTCGTCCAATGCTTCCATGAGCAACTGCTTCGCCTCCTCGGGCCGGCGCTGTTGTATGTGAACCTCGGCGAGGAGACGCTTACATTCGAGCGTGATTCCATGCTTGTCGCCCCCCAATGCCTCTTGCAATAACGTCAATGCCTTGTTGGCGCACTCTTCAACTTCTTGGAGTTGGCCCAAGTGTAAGAATGCCCACCCAAGGTCTTTCAACGCCGTAATTGATCTCAGATCCCTCTCGCCAAAAGCTTTTTGTGCTTGACGCGCATTGGCTTCTAGCGCAAGACGTTGCTCCTCAAATCGCCCACGCCAGTAGAGAAAGTTGCAAACCCGGATCTGAAAATAATACGCCTTCTCTTCCATTCCATGAATCTCAGCCCAATGACATACTCTTAGTGTATGTGCCAGATATCTTTCGCAATCGCCCCGTGTCTGGTTGCTGTACCATTTTTCTTGAGGACAGACACTGTCCACAACGTCCAGCGCAGCTTTGGCAAAGTATCCTTCAACTTGATCCGTTGACTGTTGCTGTTGCGTCTTGAGGCCATACCGGGCAGCGTCTTGTACAAGCTTGTGCATCTCAAACGTCCGCTTGTTGCCTTCGCCTCGGTGTTCTGTCATGAAGGAGAAGTTTTTGAGCCGGCGCACCGCCCGTCCCAACTCATCAAGATCATCAGCATCATCCTTCTTCACCTGTTCCTCTGGTCTAGGCGAAGCGGATCTAAATGAAAAGTCCTTGAGTCGGCGTACTGCCCTCTTTAGCGTCTGCTCTCTTTGCCTCGGCTTCGTTGTTTGGGCTTCCTGCCTGTATTTGTGCTTGGCGGCCGCTGCCAGTAGCTCCACTGGAATGTTCTGGTTGTCGACAAATGCCAGGACGTGAAGAATTGTGTATGCAGTCTGACAGTCTTGTTTGAGCCGGCGAATCGATATAGCCCATGTCCTCAGCACGCTGTTTTGGGCATCACCCCTTCTGTGTCTGTCAAACTCGTCCTCTCCAAGAACTCGCCATCGTCCTGTCTCTCGCTTTAGTTGGGACAAGTACTCGGATACAGATGTATCTGTTCTATACAGATACGCCCCCGCTTGTGAAATGGCCAACGGCAGCCATTGTAGCTCTTCGAGTAGGGATTCGACTTCTTGAACCTCTTCATCCGGTGTCACTTCACGCCTCCATTTCTCAAGTAACTCCCTTGACTCCTTGACTGTCATCTTGGTGACTTGGATCCCTCGCTGAGGGCCGACGAGAGTCCCATCAACTCGCTGGTCGCGACTTGTCCACAGTACCGTGCCGTTTGGCCCTTTCGGAATTGAGTCCAACAGAGCTCGCTGTTGATTTCCAGATGCCTGGCCTACACCAAAAAGGGCCAGGTCATCGGCGTTATCCACGACAATGACCCATCGTTTCTGTGATTCTATACCACGTCGTACTGCCCCTAGCAGTTCACTTCCTTCCAGGCGGACCCCTAGACCCAAAACACCAGCAATTGTTTTGTAGTCTTGCGTTAATGTCGCCTTGGTATCCGCATGTACCCAAAAGACTGAGCAATCGGGGTCGCGACAGCGGTTATAGGCGTATTGTAGGGCGATCTGGGTTTTCCTATGCATAATTGACTTTAGTGATGCCTTCAGTTGAATAGGTACTTGGTTACTCCATCTCCCCTTACCCTGATCCGCCAAGACCCCAGAGTGCAGCACTGTGGAACTCATCCGAGTTGAATGGCAATAGTTGGTCGAGTTTGGAGTTGATGTCGGGCCGGGGAATGAAGTTCTCGTTGCGATCGTAAGCGAGAACGCGGCATGCATGCGACGAGAGGGTCCGAGGGTTGGTATTTGAGACTGTTTTCATAGTTCTATCTGGAGTATAACTATAGAGGGTTAGTCAATTGTCGTATGGACCATGTCCCAGGTCATCTATTTACCTCGAAGTAGAAGGTTTATCGGTTCGTGGATACTTCTCGACAAGCGCCTTTGCGACTGACGCGGCTGTGGCCGCTGCAAAGTTCTGCCAGTTTTTGTTTTTGTGGCTATCGGCGTAGTCACAGATGCCTTTGACGATGATACAGGGAATCTCATCCCAGGCGCCTGCTCCCTCCATCTCGAAGGCGATCAGATCGTGCTCTTCTGCAATCCTATCGCGGTCCTCTCCGGACTTGAGCACCGTGTCTCCCGATCCAAGACGGCCGACGAGAACTTGAGGCACTCGAAGCCTCTGGCTGTCTTGGAGTCGCTTTCTGGAGACACGTTGCTGCACATCGCATCCGAGCTCACGGCAAGAGAGTTTGCGGCTAGCATTGCAGACGGCACCAGGACCATCATCGCACTCCCTGCAGGACTCTGTCAAGTAATGTTTGTGGAGATAGGAAGTCGGATATAGATGATCTTTTTCGGCTCCTGGATAATCGTACTTTGCTGTTTCGTCCTCATCCAACTGCCGACTCTGTAGCGTTTTCAAGTGGGACGCTGCTCGTCCCTCGAGTTGCTGAAGACCTCGGCTTGTCTTGAACGTTACAACGAGATTTTGTATATGCAAGGCCGGTCTTCCAAGGCTGTCGCTGAGTGTGTGCTTGGTCTCGAACTCGTTCGGATATCGTCTCCCCAGGTCATATTGGACGATGGTGTTGCTAATAACGACATCCCCAAGAACAAGTTCCTTACCCGATCCTGTAATTGGGACGCCTCCGCAGATTCCCGTCACAAGGGCAAGCTCCAAGTTCGGGTAACTAGACCGAAGGCTTGCGGTTGCGCTGGTAGCCTTGACTTTGCCCATGCCGGATAGCAACACGATGACAATGTTAAATGCTCCGACTCGCCCGTTCGTGTACATGTTCGGGTCGCCGGCTGCCCTACCATAATCGTCGTCCCAGAACTGGTCGACAAGGTTGCAGACGGCATCGTACTCGAGAGGCAGAGCGCAGACGATAGCAATCTCGAAATCATTTCGACTCGCAGGCGGGGTGGCCATGATCAATGCGGAGCAGATTGAGACGGGGCCCTCCAGAGAGGTGGGCAACTACCACTCAGGGCCGGAAAGTTCTCCAAACTTAGGCAATCATTTAGAGGAAGTAAAAGTCGTAACAAGGTCTCCGTTGGTGAACCAGCCTATGCAGGTGAAGCATCAGCGATGTATGGATGACCGGGCGCCAACCAATGCTGTTGTGTGTAGGTCGGAAAACGAGGCTGGAGGCAACCAACGAGTTGACCAAATCGCTCACGGGAATGGAGACGGGTTGGTATCGCCTTCTTCCACAGCCTGATCTGTCTTGGCAGGCAGACAGACCATTCAGCTCTTTCCCCTGCCTATATCCTTGCTTGCGAGGGGACTACTGAGCAGGGATCTAGACCAATTATCATAAGTCTCTTTCAATGCTTATAAAATTAAAATAAGAAACTAACGTATTCTTTAATCTATAAAGTCTTAGATTACTTAAATAATATAAATAATAAATATGTATTTAAATATTATTCAACTTATTTAATTGGCCAAGGATATAATTTTATAGCAGCCTCTGTCCTATAGGTTAACTCATCAGTCAGCACAGTGTGGGGAAACTCAGTCACCGTGCTCACCCTCTCAACCTCCGTTTTTGTCCCATCTCATGTCAATCAACTCTCTCCCTTCTCCTCCAGACTCATCTCATCTATGCTTTGGTGAGTAAACATGGACCAGACAGCTACAAACTCCAAGCCAATTCGTGTGTCGCACGGCCGCCACCATGTCAACACCCTCGCCGAGCATCATCTTTGTTGGAGAAACAACGACACGACGGGGTTTCTAGACCCAGTGTGGCCGCGAGAGCCTGATATCCAAGTCGCACGCAAGCTCGCCCTTGAACATCTCCCAGCGGATTTGTTTTCCGATGCCTGCATCTCACCATTCGCCCAGGGTGCATTTCATCGCCTGTATTGCCTCTCTTCCAAGCACACGACTGCCGAGTACCTCATGCGCATCGCCCTGCCCGTTGATCCTTTCTTCAAGACGGAAAGCGAGGTGGCCACCATGGACTACGTTAGGCGGAACTCGTCAATTCCGGTCCCCGAGGTCATTGCCTACGCATCTAGCGCCTCAAACGAGCTCGGCTTCGAGTGGATTCTCATGGAGAGGGTCCAGGGCGTACCACTTGATCAAGTCTGGGACACGATGCCCTTCGAGGCCAAGACGCATCTCACGGCCGAGCTGGCACACTCCCTCAAGAAACTTAGACAGCGCCCGTTTTCCATGCTGGGTAGCATTTACTACGCTGACGTCTGGAACCAGGTCGACTACATGCCCACGCTAGGACTCGATGCGGGCATTGATGGCACCTTTGTTGTCGGGCGGATGGTCTCTACACGCTTCTTTCGGGATAAACGCCTCCTCCTACGCCCTAACCGTGGGCCCTTCACTACAGCGCGGGAGCTCGCTACGTCCGAGACCGTTCTGCTCGGCCGGCGCACTCGATATCTCTCACCCTCTGCTGGGACCGAGTACTACTGCGAAGCTGACGAGATGCTCGCTGACGATGGAGCCGAGGTACTCGAGACGGCCGATAAGCTTGTCGAGGTCGTACCTCGAATCTACTCGGCGACTGACGACCCGGAAGACATCAAGGTCCTATGGCACGATGATATTTCTTTGATGAACGTGCTTGTGAATCCCGAGACATTCAGGCTCGTCGGCATCGTCGACTGGGAGTCTGTGAGCATCGTGCCAGCCTTGGAAACAGAGGACGGGGTCCCGTATTTCCTTCAGGGAATTCAGGTCCAAGAACCCCCACCAGCCGGATCCCTCCCTCCTGAAGAAGAGGAGGCCATGGTCGAGATCCGCAAGGATTGGGATCTGGTCCTCCTACGCCGCAAGTACGCCGAGATCGTGGGCCCCATGTACAGCCTGAGTCCCGGAGCAGATGCGAGGATTGATCTCAAGCGAGGGCTATCTAGGTCTTTGGGCAACTTTGAGGACAGATGGACGAGCGCACGGTACTGGCTAAAGCAACAGTTTGGGGAGAGTGCCTGAGGCCTGTCTCGTTCTAACCTGAGAGGTTGAGGTATTTTTCACAATTACAAATCGTGTATGTTGCACAACCGCCTTATCTCCGTGGTGGCTTTTTTGTGCATCGAATCACGTTCCTCGATTGCTTGAAAATGAGGCCAGCCAGAGACGACTATCCCTACCGGATCAATGTCCACAATCGCCCGGCTCGTGTGTGTGAGGCGCCATCTCGTCTAATTGTACTTGTTGTGCAGCCAACATGTTGCCTGTTAAGGGCTGTCATGACCAACGGCTCGACCTCACAACGACGCAGCCTATGCTGATGGAGGTCGGGCAGGTGAGGGGATTTTCAGTCATGCCAAAGGACATCTTGGCTATATATCGGCAATCACGTTCCATCTGCTTTCCTTCCCCATTTCTATCAAGTAGCGAAGCCGTGTAACTTGAGCCACAACAACAGACCTCCCTTGTGTACCCTGAAACCAACCACCGCATCAACATGTCCAAAAAGATCTTCTTGAGCTTCCTCGACGAGATTCCGGATGCCAAGCTGGAAGGATTCCCTCCACGAGATGGGCAGGTCACCCTCTACACACAGAAGAAAAAAAACGGCCAGAATTACCGTCTCGACAAGCAGGGGGTATATCTCACCAGCATTCATTCACCCAGACAGACACTAAACGAACGCTAACCGTGGACTTTCTTTGACAGATGACATCCGACAACCACCACAACCTCCAGATCCAGGCAAACAAGCAAGCGAAGTCCACTTCGGTTCGGAAGCAGGCACCTAGGACTGTCGCCACTGTTCATGTTCTGGAGGGGTCTGACCCGGCGGTGATGCCTAGCCAGGTTCGCGAAGCGTTCAAAGAGTCATACAAAAATGGTGGAAGCATAGAGAAGCTGGGTACGGCGCCAGTGCCGGAACAAGAGCTAGCACAAGAGCCGGAACAAGAGCTAGCACAAGAGCCGGGACAAGAGCTGGAACAACGGCCGGAACAACAACGGCCGGAACAACGGCCGGAACAGTAGAACTGCCTAAGCCCCAAGGCCTGTCGATCTCGTGCGGCATTTGGGGTTATGGAAATGCCAGTATTGTGCCAAGGTGCTGTTTTTGCGGACATGACCGGGCTGTCTCCCTAGGATAGCTAGATAGGATTGCAACTATATGATGGAAGACCTGGCCGTGCGTATCTACTACTAAGCCCTTGCTGAAGACTGGCGGAAGTGCAGTCATGCCGCTAATCCGAGTTAATAACTGTATCATCGAGGAGGGGAAGTCGAGTGGGATTGTGTAGATGATGGTTTACCCCAAGCACTGGGCCAAGTCCCTTGAGAGCTTGCGATATGAGCCCACTTGGTGGCCGAGAGGCAGTTGAACAAGGCCCTAGAGAAGAAAGAAAAACAGTTTAATTTGTAGAGCGGAAAGTGATCGTTCCCTGGTGTTGAATAGAGCTAGAGGTATCTAGGCCCAGGTATATAATTTATCCCGCTTCTTAGATCTAGTAAACCTATATTAAGGACCTTAACTTACCCTACTATTCCCAAGGCCACTAAATGAATTATTTATCTTTAACTATTAAATAATTAAAGATATAATTATAGCTTAGAGTTATATATATATATAAATTATAAAATTGCTTGCTCCTTGATAGGCTCCCATCAGTAGAACTCGTAGGTTAAATTTTGCCCCTCCTGACCGCTTGCTGTGCACATAGCGGGGAATAACAGCTCCTCCTCAACTCACTTCCTCTCATCTTGCCCTCCATCCTTTTAACTCGGCCACGCCTACATCATTCAATTTACAGAATCCTAGTCAAGTCTTGACATCATCTCCCGAGCCTAGGTAGCATGGTCCGAACAAAGACGCGGCCCACGACCGTGGAGGACAGGTACCCCAAGGACAAGTACCCCAACGGCCCACCCAAGTTTCGCTTTCCACCCAAACTCCCACGGGTATCCAACAACCGCATCTTCAATGACCACACCGGCAGACCAGCCTTGATGTCATGGGAGAGCTCGGGGGTCTGTCCCTTGCCTCCCCTCGCTTCCTGGGTCTTCTATATGGTCCATCCAGATGTGCCACGTGACTTTGACGGGTGCGCATTCCAGAATGGCCTTGAGGATGGCAAAGCCCTGGACAAAGGTGGCAGGTTTCGGTACGAGTTCTTCTTCCTCCCAGGTGCCACGACTGAAGAATGCCATGCGCACTACCTCGGGGAGCTAAAGGCTCGAGGCACCATATGGCGCCATATCCGCAAGGTCAAGAGAGCCATGGACCTCGAGAATCAGAAAAACCCCCCACAATTGGAGTATGATTCGGCAGAGGAGTCCGGTTCTGGTCTGGGCTCCGCGACATCCGAGTCCTCTTCTGATGAAGAAGCTACTCCCAACAATCAACAACTTCCTGGCTTTGTCTGGCCCAAACACGATCGCGATTGCGATTCTGTAATGTACCGCGGCTGGTTTTTCGTGTATCCAGATGCAAATATCGATTGCCGAGGTGCTGATGGTGCGGAGCGTGGGATCGATGTCGTCACGTTTGACCCCATCGATCAGGGAGACGCATGGGGAGAAGATGAAGTTCCCGAGTTTGATCCGATGGAACACCCTGTCGACGTAACACGGAGGAAGGCTAGGCACGAATATTACGACGCAGGGCTTTTGGGTTGGATGGAGATGAGAAAGTTTTCACATTGGCAGGAAAAGGCTGATGAAGCCACGGATAACGCGCTGAAGCTGGGCTGGAAGTCTTGGTAATGTTAGACAGAAACAATGGGTGAAAAGCAGGAGAGCTCGGCGGGTAACGGTGATGGGCAGCGAACTCGAGCGCTAGGGATTTGCGGCTGGAACCACAAGAAACTGAGGATCCAATCGAGTAGTAGATGGCTCACCAGAGACCATTTCTTGTGCTCAGCCAGCTAGCTCTTAATATACTTGCTATCCCGGCGATGGTAACTGATTGTGAGAGATCTTTCAGCCTTGCCAAGCTGACATTGACGTTGCAGAGACTTTCGATGAGTGCGGCAACATTGGACATGCTGCAGGCCATCAAATATTTCAAATATGACTCTGGATTTGGTTTGTTTGATTTGAGGGCAGCGCTGTCCGTGAGGCATCCTCAGCAAACCTTCTGAGCCGGGAGGTCTATTGCGCAGTGGTCATCACGTGAGGCAACCCCAATAAAACCACTCCCTTTTAATTTATTTTCCTCCATCCTGACTACCCTTCTGTTAAGATTATAGGTAACTCTCTTAAGCCCGTCGCGACGGTTCCCAATCCCTACTCAGCATGGCCCCATCTGCAAGGAAGCGCCCCAGAGTCGTCGAACCCAAACCTCTGCCATCCAAGGTCAAATATCACAACGTCACCTTCAAGGATCACGCCGGCAACCAGATCCTCATGTCGTGGTCCGGGTCAGAGAACAGACCCAAACTACCTTATTTGCCCTCTTGGATCTTCTACATGGTTAACCCAGAAATCCCACGAGACTTTGACGGCTGCAAATTCGTTTCTGGTCTTGAGAGGGGCGGCCGTCTACTTTATAGCGCCGGTGACTTTAGATACGAGTTCTTTTTTTTACCCGGTGCTACCGCCGAAGAGTGTATTGCGCATTATCGTGGCGAGATGGCTGCTCGAGGTACCATGTGGCGCCAGGTCCGCAAGGTGAAGATGGCCTTGAAGAAGAGGAAGAAGCATGAGGCAGGCGGAGAAGGAGTGGGTGATTCAGCTGAAGGGCTGTCTTCTGGCGATGATGATGATGAGCCTCAGTCCGGTATCACAAGTGAAGGACTCCCGGGCTTACCTTGGCTTAAAAAGAGTAGGGACTGGTATTTCACCAACTACCGTAACTGGCTCTTTATGTATTTAGATACAGACATCCAGTGGGGTCCTGATCAAGATCACAACGTCTGCCTCGTCAAATTTGACCCCATGCCCATCGAATGGGAGGAAGGTGAAAGGATCAGATGGGATCCGATGGAACACCCTATTCATTCCGAGCATATGAAGGCGAGGGAGAGAGTAGGTGACAAGGACGGGCTCATACGTTGGATGGGCGACAGAAGTAATGACCATTGGGCGCGAGAGGCTAGCGAAGCTACCGATGACGCGCTGAAGCTAGGCTGGAGGTCTTGGTAATGTCAGACAGAAACAATGAGTTGGACTTGTTCGCATGACAAAACAAACTTGATAATAAACACTCGTGAAGGGATCTAAGTAGCTCAAGCCCAACAAGGTTATTTGTGTATCTTGCATCCATCATGGTAGTGTCCATTAATGTCATTCCTTGCTACCTCAACCAAATCTAGTACAGCTCAGAACAATTTCCCTAAAACGGTCCTGCCGAACCCAATTTAGCCTTCCATAAGCCTTGATAGTTACTCTGTGTCCAAATGTCCGGGTTCGCTCGGTTCGGGCGTCCGTGTCTAATCGACGCCTGGGGGAACTTGAGTTTTGATGCTGAGATGTACCCTTTTGAGTTCAGCACATTAGCCAGCCATTTCTTGCCATCCGGACTGTCCCCGAAATCTGCTTTATAGTTGGCTGTTGCCGCCGTCAGCCAAGCGACAGCTGTAGCCTCCATCTCGGCCAAGGTCATGTCAAGCCAGTAGCAGTAGAGGTCACGCAAGCCGGGCATGGGCTGCGTGTCATCATCTCGATCAGTAGGTCTTTGCAGTTGACCAACATTCATGGGCTTTTTCTCGTCCCATTTGTAGAGCAGGTCAAAGTCGTCGAGTACATCCTCGATAGCCTGAGACGTCTCGACGAATTTGGACCAAATTTCAGGCCGGCGCATATAGTAAAAGACGCCAGCAGTCTGTGGAAAGGGTCAGTAAGGTTAGCCTTGAAGTAATTGAGGCGGTGAGTACTTGCATTGCGATGCGATCTGCGTGTTTTCGTGTTCACCTTGTCGTTCAGGGCGTTCGGGTTCTGCCCCTGGAAAAAGACTGTTTTCCTTCCATTCACATCCTTGTGAGCCAGTGCCAATCGTCCAGGCTCTCGATCGTTACCGATGCAAATGGCCAATTCATACCATAGGTTGTCCTTTAGGGTCCATCCGGTGCCTATGTATATTCTGGTTGATCCGCCGAGGCCGAAAAGAACTTCGTCTATCCACTCGTGCCTGGGGTTTCTATATCCAACCGGAAGGTTCCCGTCCCGCAACCATTCGAAGAAGCGAACGAGGTACTTTGCTTCGTAAATATGCTCAGCTGTATATTCATACTGTTTAGTCGGTGCACCTTTTAATCGTGATTTGTGTGGGTTTCTATGAGGCAGACTTACTAGCATAATCGCTGGGGTTGATATCCTTCCTGGTGTACTTTTCCAGCACCACGTTGCATTCTCGGGGTTTTTCTGGCGGATACCCAAACCAACGGATAACTGAGCTGGGGGCAACTCCGCAATTTGGATAACTGGGCAACGGTAAATCTTCATCGTTACCGGTGTGCTGGGTCCATTTGACCTGTTTGTCTGCGCGTCGCTGCAGAGAACTGGATTCATCACCATCATCAGGGCAACTCTGTTCCCTAGAGCGATATGGGTCCAGCCAGCATGTCTCGGCCCTTTTCTGCAGAGTGTCGTCACCACCTGAGCATGCCGCGCAGCCAGGAATATCCCCTACGTCGACGTCGCCAGGGCACACGAGGCCTTCGATCCGCGGTACCAGAGGCCCATATCTCGTGGCACGTTTCGATAGCTCGGACGTGGTGTTGTTGACGCTGCCTTGGCTGAAGTTGGCATCCCGGCGGCGCTTCTTCGTGCTACCGGGAGCCGTGCAAGCTTCTTTGGAGCTACTCGGGAAGATGGTCACGTCTTGGGCCGGCATAATCATGAAAGGGGACTTGGGAAGTGCCCACGAGAACATCTTGGGCGCCTCGAGGGTAGCATAAAGATCTGCCCCGACGTCGATGCCGTAACAAAAGCTGTTCCCGCTGCTGCCCGCCTCGGCTTCAGCATGAAAGGTGACGTGCCCATCAGCAACCAGGTTGACGGCACAGGAATCGAGCGACGTGAACTTTTCATTCCAGTCAATGCCAAAGGTGATGGTGGGCTTCACATGGGCAGATATGTGGCCGCTCACCGAGACGCCGTACTCGAATTCAGGCTCGAGCGTCTGCTTGCTAGATCTCGCGGAAGGGTCGAAGACATCGGGCTCCCAGTCTTTGTTAACGACAGGGAAGGTCTGATAGACGTCCCACTCGGCGAGCTTGACCTTGGTCTCAAAATTGACGCCCAGTGTTGCCTGGCCTTCCAACTGTCCATAGAGTTTGAAGTTGGGGCCAACCGTCACAATACCTGGGACTGTGAAAGCCGCCCCGAAGGTATCAGCGCTAAACATGAGCACATCGCCAGTGTCAAAGTGAGCCGTGACAGCGGCGTCGACGACGAACTTGGAGTCGACGTTGCCGCCGGTGCGGTAGTAGAGGTACGAGTCGGAGATGTCGATGCCATACGAGCCCCCAAGCTTGCCGATCAGGGTGAAGCCGTAGTTGACGTCGGCCTCGACTGACATCTCGGCGTACACCTCGAGCTTGCCGTCCACATTGGGACATGTAAAGTCCTGGTCAATGATGCTGAGAATAAAGTCCTCCTTGTATGAGTGTTTGAGCTCCATTTTGTTTGAAACGCCCGTGAAGATGGCCTTTAGCCAGTCGAGGGCCGTCTCACCAAACCAACGCTTGTGGAGATCGCCCTTGGAAAGGGCTCCTTCATGCAAGTCTTCTCGCCACTCTTCTTCGAGCCAACGTTTGTGGCTACCACCCACATCTTTGAGACTTCTCTTGACAGATCTCTTCAAAGACCTCTTCTTGCTGTCAGCTGCCTTGTCGACGATGGTGTTCCAGTAAGTGTTCTCGTTGCTGTAGTCGATACGGATCTGAGTATCACCAAGGTCGCGCGGCACACGTCTGAAGTCGTAGTCGAAGGTCAAGTCAAACACGGGCTCAGTCTCTTCAATGCCACGTTTGTAGAGATGCTGTGGAAGACTCTGGTTCTTGCTAGGCGACAGCTCCTTGACGACGGCGTACCTGCCTGGACCACATCCCTCGGGCATCTCGACAATCGTACCGGGAGCTCCGTGGCCGAGGTAGATCTTGTCGCAGTTGGAGTTCTCACTGCGATCGGTACACACCATGCGAACAGTCTGCTCCTCCTGTGAAACGGAATCATGGCAGTCAAAGACTTCCCAGTGTGATCCGTCACGCTTGTCGAGGGTGGTCTGAAGCTCATCGGGACTTGTCATGATGATGAAGCCAAAAGCAGAGTGCTCAGGTGTTTCAGCAAAGGGAAGGTCCTCAGCACCGCCCCAAGTGTTGTCTACCTTGAGCTGGTAGTCTGACTCCGCCTCTTCCTCCTTGGGAGGGTCGGGGAAAAGGTACTCGAGAGGAACAGGGAGGAAGGGCGATTCACCCTTGGGGGGATCACAGCAATAGGTCCTATGCCGCTTGGAGGCCCAACCGCAGTCATGACCCTCTCCTCCGTGGGATGTAGTCAAGGCCACCTGCCAACCGGTATCGCAATGGTTGTCGAAGCAGTTGCCTGGCTTTCCGTGCCACTTGCAGTTCCTCCACTCCTGCTCCTTGTTGCAGCAGAACTTCTTCTCGTCTTTGCCCTTGCAGTTTCCATTCTTCCACGTCAACTCTTTCTCAGTAGAAGAATTGCACTTCTCGTTACAGCCCGTCCATCGACAGTCTGGAACTTGAGCTTCTGCTTCACAGCACAGGAATCTGCGGCCGTCAGTGCATACATCGCCGCCTCCAGCGTGCTGACTGGACGCGAGCGCGACCTCTCCCGCGTGGCACTGGCCATTGCAGAGAACACCGTTACCTCTCCAGGTACTATAACGCCGTCAGTAATGTAGCCACTTGTTCACAGGTTGGGGACACTTACCACTTCTCAGGATCAGGAGCCGAGGCGAAAGGACAACAGACGCTTGTCTTCTTGCCAGCTAGACGGTCACAGAGGGACTGGTCAACTTCAATCCATCCAGACTTGCAGCCAGTCGTGCCGCAATCGTTGACAGTGCAATGGCCTGTCCCAAGATCTACCCACGGGGACTTTTTGGAGCGATCCTTGTGTGCGTTGAAGCTCTTGGGAGCCAAGACAGCCGCCAGAGCGTCAAGCTGCGTGTTGTCTAGGTCGATAGCCCAGATGAGCAGACCTCCCAAGCCGAGGGCATTGGCAAACTCGATCTTCTGTGCGATGGTATCCTTGTCGTCATAGGATACCCACTGATCACCGCCCCAGGTGACATACTTGACAGCGTCCGTCTTGTCCCAGTATGGTGTCAGGTCGTACTTCTTGATGATATCCATAATCTCAAAGTATGACAAGGTACCCGAGTTGTCGGTACAAGGTCCCGGTTTGGCACCACCCAGGAAGAGACAACCAGGCTTGTGACAAGAAGGATCAGCCAGCTGGAATGACCGTCCATAGAAGCCGATGCCCATGTTGATCTTGGCCGGGTCGACTTTGTTTCTCCAGAAGAGGTCCAAGGCGAGGTCGATCTCGGTCAGGTTGGTATGTGCCAAAACCTGGGAACCGATCGGGTTATCAGCATCCCAGATTCCGTGAAGATCGTAGGACATGACATTGATATAGTCAACAGCCTTTGCCGATGCAGTAAGATCAAAGTGACGCATGTACCAGTAGCTCGTCGGAGCAGTAAAGGAAATCTCCTTGTGTTTTCCAGACATCTTGTCGAATCCTGCGCGGATGTCCTTGAACAGCTTGGTGAGGTTCTCGCCATCATCTGGCTGACCACCTCGGTCGCCAGCGCCAGGATACTCCCAGTCAATATCGACGCCATCAAAACCATAGCGATCCATAAACTTGACAAGTTCGCTGACAAAGGTGGCTCGCTTGGCACTGGTGGAAGCGAGGTCGCTAAAGACAGGCTGCCAGATGGTGTGGTTGTCGTTGAAGGTCCAACCACCGAGAGCAACGACAGCCCTGAGCGAAGGGTTCTTGCGTTTGAGGGCAGTGAACTGGGTGAAGGTCTCAGTAGTAAGACTACCGTCCTTCTCGTCCTACATAGGAACGATCTTGTACGTCTTGGGCTGGATGTAGGCAAAGGAGTAGTAGATATGTGTGAGGCCGTCAACAGGAATGTCTTCCATGCTCATGCCAATGCACTTCTTTTTCCAATTCCACGCCTCATAGTATCCAATGACACGCTTCTAGACGTTACCGCCAGAACCCCCTGAGCCAGGCTGGGCACAGTTGCTCTAGCAGCTCTCTTCCTTCTTGTCGGTGACTTTGCAGTAGTCTTTAGTCATACCGCAGAAGCCATATCGACTACAGCAAACATTGAGAGGACATTTCTGGCCTGCAGTCTTGGCATAGCGACCGCACTCAGCATGGGCATCGCAATTGCTCCAGCACTTATCGTTGGGTGACTTGCCGTTTATACCACAGGCCTCAGGGCCATAGTTACAAACACCAGTCTTGGAACAACAGGCACCGTTGCTGCAGGGCTTCTCCTCAGAGCACGAGTAAGGATCGTTGGGGTCTGCAACAATGACAGGGTCGTCTGCTCTTGTGGTGAGGATTGATCTGGCCTCGAGCTTTGCGGAACATATATCGCGGTCCGTGTACCTCACCTTTGCGATGAGGTCTGCACCAGTGGTGAGCTTGTTGGGAATGGGAGGGCAGACGAGTTGTCCGCCGCCATCTCGGGCGTTGAGATGGGCTTCATAGAGGTGATGGTGCTTGTGAATGTGTTTGTGACTGTGGTGGGGGTGGCCCCGGCCTGGCACGGCCTGGATCGCCAGTAGGGAAAGAAGAAGGGTCTTGAGTCCCATGGCTAACTGGCCGCAGCCCTGGGGTACTCAAATTGGTGTAAAGAGAGTCTTGAAAAGAGTGACAAGAGGTGTGAATACGGTGTGTCTCTGGACCAGGTGGTGTCCCGGGTCTGAGGGGACTGTTTATAAGACATATGGATGGCATGGTCAAGCGATGAGAGACAATATAAACGAGACTAGTCCAGTTGCTACATAAAGGTACCTGAGAAGAAGACAGGGCATATCGGATATCGTGGATCACGGTTCCTACCGAGTGCAAGGGTTCCTGCATCTGAGCGGACCGCAATAAAAGCAAAATTGCATGCCACACTTAAAAAAGTGGGTTTAGAGAATCGCTTTTTTAACTCATGATCTACCTGCCTTGCCTTGTAGCAGAAATAGTCTATCTTTAACCATAAATCTCACCGTAGATCTTACTCTGAATATGAAATAACAACACTATAATGTTTACACCAAGAGTTATACATAATATATAAATGATTTGAGTCTACACAATGCCTACACCGCTACGGAGAGGTTAACCCTTTGTTGATCCGCAACCGAGGCTCGTTCCCACGAGCTAACAGGGTTTACAAAAAGACCCTTCAACCAACAACCGCCAAGACAGTCTTCAACCGGTCCTACCGTCCATCAGACCATGCACTTGCACTGCAGAGTCGTACCTGCGTGAGTTTTAACTCTGTGATAACTCTACTCCATCCTGCAATTTCCAAGCGCCGACGCTAAAGTCCAAATATCACCTTGTCGAGCTGAACGGATGAAGATGCTCCGCCTCGGTTCTCATCACCGTCGGTGTCTTAACCATCTCTCCGATTCCCCGTGATATTTTGCCTGAAGAGGGTTCCCTCCTCCCTCTCCCTCTGTCTTTCTCTCTTCCCTAACTTCTTCTTGTCATTCTCGTCTCTCGTCTTACTGACTTCAAGTCCAAGTCAAGTCTTCATGAATTGGCTACTCTTTCTTTCAAGTCTGGCCATCATAGCCAGGCCAGCTGGCGCTTGGCAGTACATCTCTCCAGATGCACTCCCTTCTTACGATCTCTCGGATAGCTGCATAGCTGCTTTGGTGGTCGACCTTAACTATCCTTCACAAGTAGCTAGCTTCTTTAAGAGGGAGCCTGTTCCACTTGCCTCTTTAGAGGAGGCATGTACTGATGCTTGCCGCACTTCGCTAGCCAGTTTTGAGGCTAAGTTAAAGACAGAGTGCGGCGAGGAAGATATTATTAAATATGAGCTTAGTAGTGATCCTATTTATATCTCTATTATAGCGACGGATATCTACTATCACTTCACTAGGACTTGCATTAAGGATGGGAGCAGATGGTGCAATGTCTGGGCTTTTGAGAACTCTCCTGATAAGACTTCTGGTCAAGGTAAGACAACTCCCCGTGATGAGATGCGGTTGTGCCATTGTTCTAACATGAAACACAGCCAGCGTCACAGCCTCCGTCGACAAGTGTGACAACTGCGTTATCAAGCCCTTTCAGTTTCAGGCCGGCACCTCTTATTCTAACGGCTATGATTTGCAAGGGGATTATGCAAGTCTAACCAAGAGCTGCTCCAAGTCCGGCTTCCCATTAGCAACTACGGTAACAGACAAGTAAGCACATCTCATCGAAATATTACCAGAAACTTGTGCTAAGCTGACCTGATTAATAGGACACCAACCACCACAATCCCAACAGTGCCTTGCTCGGGTGTTGTGTACACTGTCAAGGCTGGGGATGATTGTCGCTCCATCTCCAAGGCTAATGGTGTTTCCACGTCCTGGATGCTATACGACAACGGGTTAAAGGCATTCTGCAAAGACTTCCCAGCTGTAGGTGAGAGTATCTGCATTGTGAACAAGTGTAAGACGTATACCGTTCAAGCCAAAGACACATGCCAGAGTATCGCCGCCGCCGCTGGTATCACCCAGGTGCAGCTGTACACATGTGAATAGTATTTTTCCTTCCTTCCTAGGGACAAGATGGCTGACATTCATTTCCTTCCGTAAGGGAATCCTGTGCTCGGAGATTCCTACAGCCGCTTGTCCTTGTCTGTAGGCCATACCATCTATCTTGAGCCTTATGATAACGAAGACTACGCCCTAATCACTCGCCCAGCTACTACCTAAGTACCTGTACCCACACCGGCTCCGGTGCCCTCCAACATCGCCAGCGGTACGAATAAGAATTATGCTCAGTTCTACTCTGTTGAGATTGGCGACTACTGCAACCA
Organism: Fusarium ambrosium; assembly: GCA_003947045.1. NCBI lineage: Eukaryota > Fungi > Ascomycota > Sordariomycetes > Hypocreales > Nectriaceae > Fusarium > Fusarium ambrosium. The sequence goes on from NIZV01000019.1 coordinate 128,314, forward strand.
GATTATTATAAAGTTTAGTATTTTACTCGAAGACTTTCTTTTCCTAAACCAAGGAGTTAATAAAGAGTGTACTAATCTCTACGCCGAAGAATCCTACTATGTTTCTCCTATAGGACCTATCAACATATATCCTGGCCATCTAGACTACGTTAATCCTACTACCGTTGTTGCTGATATAAACTTTAATGACTTGCCTAACGCGACCTTCTCCGCGCCCGCTATCACTGATGTGGCCACTTACCTGCCTAAAGCCAGTGGTACGCGAATTGACTGTCATATCTTCATGGACGGCAAGGATCTATAGTACGACATGAGCTGGAGCATGGGATTCTCGGCCTGCGCGGAACTGGCCGAGATATGGGGTATTTCCCTCGAGGAGCTGGAAAACTGGTAAGAGCCTGTCAATTATTGACGTCTAGCATAGAACCAGCTACTGACGCATCTGTTCAGGAACCCTTCTCTTAACACAAGCTCCCCCGACTGTGCTTTCGCAGAGGAGAAGAGCTACTGCATGGCTGCGTACAAACTTGTCAACACTTATACGGGTGAACCCGATGAGACTGAATCAGGGACGACAACGACAACAGCTACCACAACTGGCAATGGCGTTTCCACACCGACCCCTATTCAATCTGGTATGGTGTCCAACTGCAACAAATTCCATATCGTAGGAAAGACAACAACCTGTCAAGGCATTGCAGACTACAATAAGATTTCCATCGCCGATTTCTACAAGTGGAACGCTGGGATCAAGTCCGACTGTTCCAACTTGGAGCTAGGTGCTTATGCCTGTGCTGGTGTCATCGCATCGACATCTGAGCCTACAACAACAGCAAAGCCAACGACTACTGGAAATGGAGTTTCTACACCTACGCCTATTCAGTCTGGTATGGTGTCCAACTGCAATAAGTTCCATATTGTAGGCAAGACAACAACCTGTCAAGGCATCGCGGACTACAACAAGATTTCCATCTCCGACTTTTACAAGTGGAACGCTGGGATCAAATCCGATTGTTCCAACTTGGAATTAGGAGCTTATGCTTGTGCTGGTGTCATCGCTTCGTCTGAGCCTGTAACAACATCGAAGCCAACGACTACGGTGTCATGACCAAAAGAGGGGAAAAAGGGCCGTGGCCGTAAATCGGACCGCACAATCGGACCGCAGGCCAGCTGCCTAGCATCAAGAGGGTCATCTAGGAGGGGCGCAGCTGCTTAGCTATAATAGAGCCGAGAAGAAGAAGGAATTAGAAGCCGATAGAAGCAGATTAGAGGCCTTAGAAGAGGGTATATTAAGCCTAGAAGCTCCCAGAGATAGAGGAGCAAGAATCAACAGATCTGACTATCACCCCTAAGCTAGCTATCTGCTACGAAGCAGCTGCCTTTGTCACTCTTCTTGATTGATCCTTTCGACCCTGACATACGGGTAATGGCATCTCGACACCCACCCCTATTCAGTCGGGCATGGTTTCGAATTGCAACAAGTTCCATGTCGTGGGCAAGACAACGACATGCCAAGGCATTGTTGACTATAACAAAATCACAATGGCAGACTTCCTCAAGTGGAATGCCGGAGTTAACTCAGGGTGCACCAACCTCGAGCTGGGCAACTACATGTGTGTTGGGGTGATCACAACTTCAGAACCGACGCCTACCAAGACTACTGGCGGCGTGGTGACGCCCACGCCCACACAGGAAGGTATGATTCAGGGGTGCACCAAGTTCCATCCCGTCAGTTCTACGACAACTTGTGAGGGTATCTTGAATTATAACAAGATTACCCTGGCGCAGTTTTACAAGTGGAACCCCGCGGTCAAGAGTGATTGTAGCAACCTTTGGAAGGACACGTATGCATGTGTTGCTGGACCTTGAGTACCTAGTTGATAGTAATACATAGTGCTTACTGCGTTGAAGTAAATACTATTAGAGAGCAGGGCGATTTTTATAGATGACTTTAATATATTACAATCTTCTGGCTCAGTCATCAGCTTCACCTATAACAAAGAACACCTCTCTAACACGTCATAGCATCATATCCCGATGCTAACACAGTGGTTAAGACACTACTTTATATTAACTAGCGCTGCCTATGGCCTAAATCGTTGGGGAGAGAGTGACATGTGATAATCCATACTTGATGCCATGGGCAGACTTATGGTGAGTAGTGGCGCTTCCCTCATTACCCACTAGTTAGGTTGCCATTTCAACAACAACGATTTCACAATGACATATGATGCTATGACGTGTTGGAAATGTGTTCTTTGTTATAGTCAACGCCTAGCCCTTGATGGGAAACCTGAGCCAGAAGATCGATTACACAAAGACGTGTTTTATTTAACGTTTCATCATGTTCATGATAGTAGACATAGATCCTATACGATTGACCAGGTACCTGTTCCTTTAGAGACAACTCAAGCATCCTGCTTGCGCCTCTCCTCAAGCTCAACACCAACAGCGTTGTTCTCATCAGCAATGCGCTGCTTCTCATCCCGGGCGTTATCCCTCTCTTCAGCATCCCGGTTTCCGTACAGACCAATCTTGTACCAGGGGAGCTCGAACAGGTGATCCATGTTCTCGAGGCTGCGTCCGCTGGTCTCGGGAACAGAGAACCACACCCAAACACCGCCGACAAAGGTGACAGCCGCGAAGCACCAGAAGGTTCCCTTGGGGGAGATACCGCCGTCAGAGCTAGGGAGGAGCATGTTGGGGACAGCGCGGGAGTTGCCGTACTGGTTGGCAAAGTGAAGAGTCATGGCCCAAGAGGTGGCGAGAGCTCGGATGCGCAGGGGGAACAGCTCAGCGGTGAGGAGGTACTGCATGGAGTTCCAGCCGAGAGCCCAACCGAAGCCAGAGACGTAGATCATGGCGATAGCACCACGGCTAGCACCCTTGTCGGCAGCGGGGAGAACAAAGTCCTCGACAACACCGAGTTGGGGGATGCGGGTGAGGAAAGAGGCGACGTAGATCATAGCAATGGTCTGGAGGGTGATACCAGTGAGGAGAGCGCGCTTTCGGCCGATGACATCGACGAGGAAGAGAGCGCAGATGATGGCGGCGATAAGCTTGACGATACCAAAGACGGCAGTGACAAGGAGAGACTCCTCGCTTCCAGTGATGCCGAGAATCTTGAACAGATCAGGGGCGTAGAGAGTGATGGAACCAGCACCGGACCACTGAGACAGGAACTGAACCATGGTGGTGAGGTAGAGACGGTAGAGGTTGCTAGGAACAAGGAACATCTCCTTGATCTTTCCAAGCCAGCCAACACCCTGGCTAGCCTCAAGCTCATGGTCAAGAGCGGCCTGGATGGTGCTAATCTGAGAAACAACATACTCGCCATCAGGAGGCTGTCGGCGAAGACGACCGAGGACGTGAGCAGCCTCATCAGGCTTACCCTGCTTTACCAGGAAACGAGGCGACTCGTACTGGAAGAAGCTGAGGATGAAGATGATGCCGGACATCATGATGTGCAGGGAGGTGGGGACCAGCCAGCGGTTGTGGGTGTGCTCGTCGAGGTTGATGGCGCAGCCATAGTTGGTAAAGTAGGCGAGGACGATACCGATGTAGACAGCGCCGGTGAACATGCAACTGCAGAGACCACGGACGGCGGCAGGGGCGATTTCGGCAATGTAGACAGGTCTGTGGCAAAGTTAGTTGATGAAGTGACAGTGAAGTGTGTGATGTTGTTGTTTACTCACCCGACGACAGGCGTCTGACCAACACCGAGACCACAGATGAAGCGACCAGCATAGATGGCTCCAAGGTTACCGTTCACACCACCGACCATAAAGATGACAATACCGAGAGCCCAGACTGTGCAGAGGAATCGAGTAGCCCAGATACGTCCAATACGATCACAAATGACGAAAGCACTAAGTTCCTTGTCAATAAAACACACCACGACCGGGGTAAAAGATCATGATTCTTACATGAGAGCACCACCAACAGAACCAATCTGAACCATGGCAGAAACATTAGCCTTGATGTTTGCCTGCTCAACAGTCGAGTACGACTCATAGTCGATCGTCTCCTTAAAGTCGGCAGAGTTGAAGGCTCCAGAGATGAGACCCTCATCGATACCACGGGCGGCACCCAGGAGAGCAAAGGAAATGACCGAGAACCATAGTCGCCAATTGAAGACGCCCGCGGGCTCGCCCAGGTCCTTGAGCTTGAAGATGTTGACGGGCTTCTTTACGCCTCCTGCCATTGTGAATGTAGGTATGGAGATGAGACAAGAAGGGGGAGGGAGGGGGGAAGAGGGTGTTTTCTCGAATGGATCAGAGTAAAAGAAAGAATGGACACGTCCAGGTCCTTTATACATTCCTCCTCCTCCTCCCCCCCATGCTCGGACGTTTCTTTCTCCACGGTCTTTTCCTCCACGCGTACCTACTTCTCCAGGTTCGGGAGTCTACGTCCGCCGCCCTAGTTTCTCTTACTTACAACCCGACCCAAAGACGGAAAACGACGCTGATCTCTGGGAACAGAGTTCGTAAACCCCACGGGACCTGAGGACCCCAACCATCCAATAGCGGAGACTCCTTTTGCCCATCTCGTTCGCCTCCCGTACTAAACGCAACTAGGACGTTGCGCCCGTCGTGGGGAAGAAAACGGAAGGGTTGGGGGAGGAGAAGAGAACTCCACGGGGCAAATTACGCTAGGGACAACACTTTTCCCCTTCTTCTTCTTCTTCTTCTGGTCCCCGAAGTGAAAGTTGGGTCTGCACATGAGTCGTGACATCCATCCCTCCTTCATGAAGAGCAACCCATGTCGTGCGTGGGTCGGGATATTGTCGTCCGACCCCCCGCTTGTTTATCCGACCGTAGGGCGGATGTCATGCCCAGCCGCCGCCGGCCTCGGCACCACGTTGTTGCCAAGGAGGCCAAGAGACCAAAGGAGAGCCGCATGTCTCGGCGGTGTATCCAATTGGAGGCGGGAATAGCCAGCCGCGATTAATCCCAACGCCAAAAAGAAGAGAAATAGAAGACGCCACAGAAGAGGAGGAGTAAGCGAGGCGAGCCGACGACAACTGCCGTCGCGTGGCCACAAGAATGAATCATCAAATCTATTGTGCTACTGACCCTGGCTAATGGCCAGATCCAGATCCCTCTCCGCAACTTTCTTGACCGCATTGACATTGGAAGGGTTCCCCTGGTGTTCTGGCCACGAGTCCCTCCACATTCCCCGCAACGACATCTCCGTCATCTGAGAAAAATAAGGTGTGGTATGCCCTAGCTTAACGCAAATAGACTCGGTGTCTGACCCCGGTCATTACTCCTCAAAGCAAGGAATCGGTCCGGCTGTTGTTCTGCCCACCGAGTGATCCCCACATCCCGGAGACGCCTTCTGCATTCAGGCCTGTAGTGTGGATAAGGTGCGAGTAAGGATGACAATCCAGAGGCATCTCGCTCGTCAACAGGCCGGTTCACCCCAAGTGAATCCACTCTGATGAAAAATTTCAGCTTGGTTGGTTGTTTGAGTTGAAAGACCTCCCCTGCAAAGTCGCTTCCCCCTACCCAATTTGTTCTGCGGAGAGGTCACAAGCGGCACCTTATTGGAGACTTGTGATTGAGAGAACTTTTTGTAACGTGCGGGGTGGCACGATTATGAGGCCATAGAGTTGGAGATGAATGTCCCCTCTCAAGTCCAATATCGACCCCATATTCGATACTCCTCTTCTGTTCCCCGAAACCGAAAGTTGACTTCTGTTATGTCCTGAAATCCTTCCTTCTTGTGTGGAGGCTTGTGTCGAGCAGAGAAGCCAGAAAAGGCCAGCTTGGGTAAAACCTGTCGTGACTCTGGGTTGAGCGACTTGTTCATGGCGCGCACAGCATCATTGTGCTCGCACAGCGAGATGGGAGTCTTGAACCACACACAACGGATAGAGATGCCGAATTTCTTGGCAAGCTCTACCCAAACGGTCCTGGTGTCGGGATCGGCGTTGGTATTGTCTGGGTATATCCCTGTTAGCGTCATGAGGGGTGGGCATGGGGTAAACGGCAGTGGAAAAGAGAGAAATTTGGGGAAATGCGCACCTATCGCGACAGACCATCCCTCTTGGAGATGTTCCCTCGCAGCCTGCACGCACTTGTCGCGACTCTTGAGGAGGTCCTGGTTTACCCTCTCGTACCCCAGAGGTTTGAGGTATTTCCAGTAAAAGCTACTCTTCCCCGCGCCTGGAGGTCCACAGAATAAGACCATGTCCTTGTCGTTAGTCTTCTCAAAGACGACGTCGTCGTCGGGATTCCCCGGTTCGGATATCTCGAATGGATGGTCGGACAAGTCGAAATCTCGAGTGAATGTCCGAGGCTTTTCTCCAAGGAAGAACTCCTCCGGCGTCTGGTATTTGATTCCCACGTTGTGCGCAAAGTTCCTGTCCGAGCAGCTGAAATCCTTGGCCGTCGCTGCACCGTTTGGCCCCTTGCCCAGGGAGGCTGTGCGCCCTCCCGCATCTCCGACAAAGATGCTGTTCTCGATGTCTACCTCTTCTTCCGGAATGTCAAAGTCGTCGCACAGTTCCCTCCACATCCCTGTTCTCGGTTTTCGGTATATGTCGTGCGCGGTTGCGGCGTAGACCGATGTAGGAAGGTTCAGGTTGCTGAGGACGGCGCTGCACTTCTGCTTGAACTCTGTCACACGCTTTTGTGCCGAGGCCTTGGGTCCTTTGAACTTTGGATCAAAGTGCAATGTCAGACCAGCTTGGTTTGACAGAATGACCACTCGGTAACCATCTTGGTACAGCTCTCGAAGTCGACTAGGCACACTAGCATCCCACCACTTCCAATCCGTGCCGCTACCGGCATGCTTCTTGCCTGATGCAGTCTTGATCAATGTGGAATCAAGATCAAATGCAGCAACCTTTCTCCTCTTGATGTTCCTGTCTTCTGGCGTCTCCGGCTCGTACCGACCGACGAGAAGTGTGGCAGGGGTATCATCGTCCGGGCTCCGTTCGGACCAAATCGTCGGGTCTTTTGGCTTCTTTGATGTCGGCGTGAAGAAATTAGCTACAGCAGTCTCTACCTCTAGGTCAGTCTCCTGTTGTATAAGTGCTACCAGGGGCATCTCACTGGTTGTTCCACTCTGGATCTTTCGCTTGACCATCGGCGGGGAAACTGGAGCGTCGGCTGCTTTGCGCTTCTGAGAGGAGTTTCCTGAAGCCATCGTGGTCGCAGGAATAAGGTTATCAGCCGCATGTAATTTGTCTGTGGGATTGCCGAGGCTATGTCGTAGATGATGGATCCGTATGTGAGGCAGATTTCTTTGTGGTTAAAGGAGCATGTTTAGATCCATCGCCAAGCCTTGAGGCTCGGGTTCACGCGCAACACCTCCTTGACGCGAAGTCACGTGCTGTTCTGGCCAGCTCTTTCGGAGCTCTAGTGGGGCGCTTCAACCATTGCTCTTCAATATCTCCATGACTTCCATCGCAACACGTTAATAACACCTGCGCATTGCGTTCAAGACTTTCCACCCCTTTGATAAGGTTCCATTATTGCTAGCGCCTTTATTTCAGTCAGACAGGGGTCTTAAGCCGGGTTCAATCGCACCCTTTGTCGCCACCATGTACGAGGTCTTCCTCACAGCAATCGTGGACGACAGCAGCTTTAGCGCAGCATGTGCTGTCCTAAGCGGTCTCTGCGGCATGCGCCCATGGCAGAACTTCCAGCGGGTTCTCTACTTTCACGGACCCCCCAGAGCCGGCGGCATGACAAACCAAGCGAATATGGACAAGCCCATGCGCAAGGATCTCGTCTACCTGTGGAAAGAGATTAGCCAGAACTTGCTTCGACAGTCGTACGTCATTCAGGCGCGTTACGATGTTCCCAAAGATCATCAAGCGGCTCCTATGGATCTCCTCGCGACACCTGGAATGCTACGGTGGACCGACTTTCCTGAGCCGCCTCATGGACGACCTATGCTTACCCAGCGCAAGAAGATTGAGATTTGGGAACAAAGAAACCTGCCTCTAGTATTGCGCGACAATAACTACCAGTGAGTTGCGCCCTATCTTTGATACGGCCGGGAACTAACATGAAGCAGGTTCAAAACGGAGATCATGGAGGAGGTCCATCGCTTCTACCGTGACGACGTCGAGTTCTGTCTCTTCCGCTCTTATTTCCTTCACCCACAACACAGATATGTCTCTGCCGAGTCAAAGACCGAGCAGTTCCTACCGTTGGATTCCCTACCGCCCTTGGATTCGCTTGTACCAATCGACATGGAGAAGCGATGGTTCCTCCACGTCAAGACGCATGTCATGTCGGACAACAAACCCGATGACCTTCGAAAGGCGCAGGATCAACTCTTGGCAATTCGTGCGGAGCTGGAAGGCGTCTTTGACTTTAGATCTATTGACCGCAAGGTTTATGATACCAGGATAGCTCAACAGGCTCAGGGGATCCAGGCCTTGCCTCAAAAGGTGGTCATCGGCAAAAATTGACGCTCATCATTGGTGCTTATCGGGAGCGAAAGCATAGCATGGGTGATACACGATATACTTGGACACGGGGTTGGCTGCCTCGTTCATATTAGCAGCTCGTCACTTGCGAAGCATGTCAGCTAGGACGATTGTTAGGACCGCTCCAAAGGAGCGGTCTCTTTTAACATTAGATGATACCCTTTAATGCTCAATCTCCAGCTTGCCTATTCCCCATTCCTCGGTGTCCCATGTGCAAACTACAGAAAGCAAGGGACATGCAGTCAGACAAGCACCTAATTAGTTCTTCCAGGCTTGATCCGCATCTATCGCACAGTTAGCCACGTCGCAGAGTAACGAAACCTGCCAAGCTCACCCTCATGTATGGCTGGGACTTGAATATCCTTCCTAGCTTCCTTCTTCTGTTTATAATCGACCCCAAACCTCCTATCCCTATCCCTCACATGCTTAAAGTCAAACTGACCATCAGCCGTAAAACTCGTCATCAGCTTCGGTGGTCCCAGAGGGAGCATATCACCCCTGTCTGTCTGCCACAGATGATACACCTTTCCGTACAGATGAACAACCTGGTCCATCTCCATGTTTTCAGCGACTTCCCATGCTGGTTCTGGCACGGCGCGGTTGGGCATTATGAGCATGCCGGATTTGACCTCGTAGGCATGGGAGTGCCAGAGTTTGCGCTCCTCCTGAGGGAGCGTGTCGTATAGTTTCGGAGTGATCATGTATTCAATCCCGATGAGACGTGCGGTGGGTTCATCAGAGTCGTATAGGAGGCACTGCCGAACATCCTCATCTAACCCTCTGTAAGCAGGTTGAGCTTGGTCTCAGATGACATGGGAGAGTACTTAGGTGAGCGCAGTAATGGTTGGCTTCGACGAAACGCTTAGGGTCATCTGCGTATGCATGGAATGCATTGAGATGAGCACAGATACTCTTGACTGGTCGAAAGTCCTAAACATATGAGTTCGCTGCACAAACTAAGAGTTCACTTGGGGTCTCGAACCTGGGTCACCGCAGCGCCAGCAGTCAGAACCTGGTTTGTAGCCGAGAGCGGCTGACCCATGCCCTCATTAGTGATTGGGATTTCTTCTCTTTGAGACGAAGCCATAATGAATCCCCTCAAGTGAGTTTGGTGTAGTCGAGGTAAGGTTTGCGATCATCGCAACGCAAGAACGTCTCATGGCTATTAATAAAGCCAGTACTACCCAAAATTCAGCTACGTCATGGATAGATCCATCTTGCACAAAAGGGGGAATATTGTGTGCCCTTCCAAGATTGATCAACAACAACGAGATTTCGCTAGCTACACTCGATCGCATTCCGTAGCGTCAGTATGACGACCCAATGACCTCCGAAGGTCTCGGCGCCGGAGACCCATACTCGGCCGGGACTCGGCGGAGCGGGGTGGCATCTACCCTGAACTCCGGCCGTGGATTTCTTGGACGACCGCTTTAGTGGTCAGCGTTCATGGGGGTGGCATGGAGCTCGTTTTGGGGGTTGGCGTAGAGTTCTGTTGAGTTTTCATTTGTGCGTAATTAGCTCCATTTTTTCTGCATCTCTCAGAATACTAGGATTACATCTCTGACAAAAGGTTCACTCAAAATCGGCAATATACCGTCATTGCTGACTTTATCCATCCACTCTTCCACCAAATCGAAAGTTCTCTCTAGCATAACTCATCTCCTCCCCCTTTGCCTTTAACTCGGCTTCAATGTCCATAAGCCGATTATACTTGGCAACCCTTTCACCACGCGCCGGGGCACCCGACTTCAAGTGCCCCGTCCGAAGTCCGACTGTTAAATCAGCGATAAAGTCATCCGTCGTCTCTCCAGAGCGATGAGACACAAACACACTCCATCCCAGACCAGTAGCATAGTTTGCCCTGCTCACGAAATCAGTATCAAGTAACTTTAGGTAGATGGGAGGTACTCACGCCTCAATAGCTTCACTGACGGTGCCGATCTGGTTCACCTTGAGCAGCATCGCATTACACGCCTTTTTCTCTGCCGCCATCTTGACTCTCTCGATATTTGTGCAGAGAAGATCATCGCCTACGAGCTCGACGGGACAGTCTTTGTTGAACTCTGTCCAGCTCTGCCAGTCATCTTCAGCAAAGGGATCCTCGAGTAGCACCATGGGGTACTTTTCAAGGATATCCTTGTAGAGCTTTTGCATCTCCTTGGAGTTTCTGGCGTCTTTGACTGACTTGTTTTTGAAGGCCAAATCGTAATTGCCCGTGTTGGAGTCAAAGAACTCGGAGGATGCCGGGTCGCAGGCTAACTTGACGCGACCAGTGAAGTCTGCTTTGTCTATGGCCACGGCGAGAAGGTCGAGGGCCTCCTCGAGAGTGGAAATGGGAGGCGCAAAGCCACCTTCATCTCCGACACCGGTTGCTAAATCCAACTCGTCAATATCCGCAGTGGAAGCGCTATTGGTATCACTTACCTGGAGCACCGAATTTGTCTGTAATGACGCCCTTGAGAGTGTGGTAAACTTCGGAAGCCATCCGAATAGCCTCTTCAAACGACTCTGCGCCCGTGGGCGCAATCATGATCTCCTGGAAAGCCATGGTATTTCCGGAGTGAACGCCTCCGTTCAATACGTTGAGGAATGGAACAGGCATCACGTATGGCTTCTTCACGCCTGCTTCCATTCGTAAGAATTCGTACAGAGGAACACCCTTTGTGCTGCATTAGTGTATCAGAACAGCCCATCGCGTATTGTTGACATACCGCGGACGCTGCACCGGCTCTGGCACATGCCATGCTAACGCCAAGTATAGCATTGGCGCCTAGACGAGACTTGTTGGGCGTGCTATCAAGCTGTTTCATGAAGGCATCAATGTCCTTGAGTTGAGTCTTGGGATCAAAGCCTTTTGAAACGAGAGCTGGGCCAATGACTTGTTCGACATTGTGGACAGCTTGAGTAACGCCCTTGCCTCCATATTTGGAGGCATCTTTGTCTCGTAGCTCGACAGCTTCATGTGTCCCGGTTGAAGCTCCCGAAGGAACCAAGGCGCGGAATGTGCCTTTGGCGCGTTAGCCTGCAGCTTTTGTGAAAATGGGATGGAGTTGGCTTGACCTTGGGTAGTGGTCACTTCCACCTGAACGGTCGGGTTTCCGCGGGAATCAAGGCGTTGGGCGGCTTTGACACTCTGAATCATTTTGAAGATGCGCTGCGAAGCTGGTGATGTTTCGATGTCTGCTTCCGTGGTTTGCTGTGGCTATTATTGGTGATGGGACTTGCAACATACTCACCAGGATGGGACATTGCCCGTTAGTAATGCCCTACTTATAAGGCTGTAACAATTCGGTTTCGTCATATTTATTCATGTTATTTTGAATGAGAGTCGGATATCGCGGTATTGACTGTGCTGTCAACTCCTCCTCATTCTGTCTGCTTCGTAGGGTCTACCCGCCTTAACCGACTTATCCGGACATTAAACTGACGTCAATTCCGATTGTTCCAACGAACAATTAGCTGCGTATGGATATTCCCGAAGTAGAAAATTGAGACATCATTTCTACCATCATTTGGAAAGTCACATGTTATTCTGAACATGATGAATTAAGAGTGTTGCATATTCACGGTGGAAGAAATTGGGGCATCATGAAGGGGCGATAATATTTGTAGAATAGAGATCAATTCAAGGAAATTACGGTCCAAGATAACCTACCCATGATGGTAATAATTAACGATCGACTTTTCTCATCATTAAACCCAATAATCGAAGCCCAGCACTTGCTGCGTCAACGTCAAAGCACGACTCGCCTACGCTCAAACTCCAGGCATAAATGTCAAAAGATTTTCCTAGTCAACTTCTTTCCCAAGGATCCGTTTATTAGTGGCCTAGTAGTCGAAAAACTTGTCAGAAAATTCCTATTCCTTGGGCTCTTCTGGCTTGGGGACCGGCGCTTGCTTAGCCTGAGCCCAGAACCAGTCATTAACTGCCTCAGCGTGCTCTCGTTCATCCCGGATAACCTGACAGCTCTCATAAGAATCCTGACCCGCAATTTCCTCCTGGTTCTCGCTCACCTGCTGCTGACCTACCCCGACAACAGGTCGGTACATGCGACTCCATTGAATTTTGGCCTGGTTGTCCAGGTACACCTTGTCCCTGGCTAGTTCCGGGCTTAGAGGTCCTGACTGTCCCAAACGTGAGAAAGCTGCTGGGGCCCGAGGAGTTTCCTTGTCATTGCTGCTCACCATTGGGGAAGAAGAAGCTCCTGGGGTAAAGTTGTTGGCGACTGGATTGAGTCCTGTTGTTCTAATGGGAGGAAGATTTCCGTTCCTTGACAAGTATGAAGATGCAGAGGAGTAGACATCTGTGGGAGTCTTTTCACGACGAGGAGTAGAAGGGGTTCGACTGGTGTCAAGCTGATGAATGCCCTGCGCGTCTTGGTGTGAGTATCCACTCGGGATTAGATGTAGGGGACGATCATAGAGATTGGCCTGGCCACGATGAGCTTCTGTAAATCCCGGAGGAACCTGTCCACGGTAAGTAATAGTCCTAGACGTACGATCAAGGGGAATTCTCGACTTACCCTGGGCAACAGAGTCCTAGTCGATGTTGGGATATCTGTCAGAATCACCACTCTCGTTAGTCTTTTTCTTCTCAACAACAGGGGGAGGAGAGTCCTTGTCTCGACGAAAGGTGATGGTCCCTTGGACCTTTGATTTACCTTGTGTTGTTGTACCTGTTGAAGAATCACTGGCTGGGCTGGAACCAGGGAAGAGAGGAGGGTCGGGGCGGAACTTGATGGTTCCGCGGACCACAGATCTAGGAACCTCTATTTCCTCATCTTCCTCTGGGATCCAGACTTTGCCAGCGGGGGTGTTAGCTTGTAGATCTTTGAGAGGGACATCATTGATGAGGATTGGGGGGACGCCTTGTGTGGGACGGAGGGTGATGGATTGAGGGGGATTGCTCTTACCTTGAGTCCAAGAAGTTCTCTGGGCGTTAGGACCGGGATACGTCGTGTTGATCTCCCGCAAGGTAATAGACTGCTTCTTATCAGACATGATGAGTTTTGCGTTTGTCGTGTTTGATGTAGTAGTCGGTAAATGTTTGGTTCGTTTTCCTTGGCGCGAGAGAAAAAAAGAAAATGAAAGAGGTGAACATAAGGAATCGCAGAGTTTATATAGTAAAACCTGGAGATGTTCATGATATGCCCCGTCCACGTGTTGCGCGACAAGTGCTCTTTCAATAACGGCTCTGAACAAGCGAGTAAAAGAGTCAGGTGTTCTTTGTGAGGATTGTCTTTGTTCGTGATGATTTATTCTTTGGTGGTTGGATGATTGAAAGTGCTTAGTGAACAATGAAGTTGTTTGGTCCGAGTGTTTGTGGTGTTGGTGATTCGCGGTTGTTAACAGTCACTCGGTTCAATGTCACTGATGGAGTGTTTGACAGGAGGAAAAGGATGATGCTGAGGAAAAGGATGATGCTGAGGAAAAGGATGAAAAGTATTCACTGTAAGCTTTTAGAGATGAAAAGAAGAAAAAGGCATCGTAGCCCAGCTACAGATACACATTAACCCACCCCGGGTCCTGGCACAACAGACCAAGTTTCTCCAGTAAACACCAACGATCCTTCCTGCCTTAACTTCTCCGGATCAACATATAACTTGACTTCTACATTTGGCTTGTCGACGTTGGACACGCGGGCGACGAGGTAAATGACGGGTGACACCATGGGCGAGAGCGTCGTATTGGTGTTCTCTTGCATCTACACAAAGTCAGTGAATAACACACCCTTCCATATCACGGGATAAAACGTACCCGTTGGTATTGTCTCTTGCTCATATAAAATGGCGTACGCGAGTGTCCAGTGGTAGCCTTGACCTCAATCATGTACAGCGGCTTCTTAGTCAACCACGCCGTCCTGTCGAGATAGCCCTTATCAACAAGATGTGTCGTCAACGCTCGCTTTCGATCAAAGTATACAATGTCGGCTGTTTCTCTTCCTGTCCATGGTGACATGTCGGAATATTCGGGGTGGACTGTGATGAATTTGCGCATTTGGCTTTGCCAGTTTTCTCTGCTGAATCTTGGTAGTGAAGGGTCCATCTTGGAGAGGAGTTCGAACACCTGTTGAGTGTTAGCAGGCGGTAACACAAAAGGGCAAATTACTTACGAAGAGTTCGCCAAGAGCGCCAATCTTCATATCTCGCTCAAGTGGATTACGCGACCGGAACCGTCGAGAGAGTTCAACTTCGTCTTCTTCAACATCCGGTAGAGCACCGAATAAACCAGACATGTCGTATGCGCCCTTGATAGGAAACCTCGCCGTACCAGCCGCAGAAATAACATTGTTAACCAATCTCAAATACTCTGCATCATCATCAATACTCGGCTCCTCAGACCGTCCCCCCAAACCCTGAAACTGAAAAGCCGAAGTAGTAGATTGCGCAGCAGGCGAAGACCCAAAGACAAAAGCAGGTTGCGTAGCTGGTCTTGCCTGTGCTTGTCCACTCGTCAATCTACTCGTAGCGCTAACGTTTGGTGTTTGAGGAGTGTTGTTTGATGTTCGGCGGTTTTGGCGGGGAGGTTCGGTTGTGGATGATGCTGGGGTGAAGAGTCTTCGGCCGGTGATTGATGAGTTTGATGTTGCGGGGCTTCTTTGCCTTACGGGGAGGTCGCTCCATCGAGGGGGGGATCTCATGTCTGCGAATTGATGGAATACTGAGTCTTCGTCGTCGCTGGAGATGTCGTGTTCGTGGATCTCGGGTTGTGCTAGGTATCTCGCGATGAGATCTTCTTCGGCTTCAGGACTGATGGTGTCGTCGGGGTCTTCCTCTTCAACAACTTCCACAGCTGGCTCTTCTTCTTCACCTGAGGGTTCTTCAGCGATAATCTCGCCCTCCGCTTCAAGAGTGTCCTCCTCTTCCTCTTCCACTTCCTCCTCCTCTTCAACTACTTCCTCTGGAATCTCAACCTCGACAATACCCTCCGCCTCCAAGATCTGCGTCATATTGATAATCGGCGCATTCAAAACAGAAGTAACAACCTGAATAGCCCTAGATCCAGCAGGTTTCGTCTGAAAAGTCGTAGGGTCCATCATCATCCACTCCATAATCCGTCTCGGGAGAGCCGAGAAGTAGCAGAAGCCTTGTGTCTTGGGGTCTCGGGGGACATAAACTTTGAGAGTCTCGTCGTCTTCACGCAAGTGAAGCTCGCTTTTCTCTTGGACATGAACTAAATCGTGGCCGTCTTGGGAAAGGTGTAGTTCTGATGAGATGCCGTCTGTTTCGTAGACTTCTGTGCGACAAAGGACCCAGTAGAGTTCTTGGTTTTCGGCCATTGTACGGGGGCTGTTGAAGTGCACGGCGATTCTACAACTGTTAGAAGTGACGACACCATCATCCACAAAGACACTTACCTGTAAAGACCATCTGCCTTTTGTCGAATGTCACGATCAGGATACTGCAGTCTATCCATCCTCCCACCAGCCACAGTCGAGATCTCCCTGACCATGGTAGAAAGATATCTTGTCTCCAGCCCCAAGAACGAGAGGAACGGCCTCAAGCGACGAACCTCATCGAGTGAAAAGTCGAGAATCTTTGCTCGAGGCCCGAAAACATCCCCAAGTGTCTTCCGATCTGGGATGGCGAATTGTGTTCTGCCTGTTTGCAACTTGACTGATCCGTTGGGATACTTTACAGGAAACACTTTGCCAATAAAGATGGGTTCCTCATCAGGAAAGTCATTCGCAGAGATCAACAGTGAGTTGAGAGCCCATATCGTTTCCTTGACAGCTGTGATTGACGGAGAAGGCACCCTCGCACCCATCTCTTTGAGTTCGTCATAGGCCATGTCAAGCGTTAGCTCTTGCACACAAAGAAAGCTCACAAAGAAATCCTCCAAGTCGGGATAAAGATCGTTCAGCGCTACTCGTCCTCTAATCTGGGTGGCGCTTGACCAGAGACATTCGCCAGCTGTGTACCAACGACTCGTGTTTCCAATGTTGACGTAGACCAGGGGTTCTTCGGCAAATGCTTTTCTGGGATGTGTCAGCTTGTCGCTCGGATGATTAAGTGAGTTACATACTTGAGCTTCAATGCATCAATCTCGGGGAGGGTTCGTCTGATGTCGTCTAGAGAAGTATAGAGGTCATTGATCCAGTCGAAATCCTCGCTTCCCATGCTCTTCAACTTTCGTATCTCTGCCAAATAGTGATTCCAAGAAGCGTCGGGAACACCAAGTGTCGTTTTGAAGAACTGCCTCAAGACATCCAGTTCATCCTCGGACCTCCCGAACTGTGCTTGGTAGAGATGCTCAAGAGGGTAGGCCGTCTGCATGTCTTCTCGAGCACTCCAGAGGCACTTTTCGGGTGATGCCCATGTCGCAGGGTTGGAGTCATGTGCCGGTACAAAGATCAAGTTTCCATCAGTAATCTCTTGCCTGGGAATGTCAGCTCAATACTCAAACGTGTTTCAGAATACACACCTTGCTTCCGCTTGCGCATTCAGGAAACTATCAGCCTCGCGACAGCGCCCATAGATAACCTCATAAAGATCCAAGATCCGAGAATTGCGACGAACCCCAGCAGCCGTATTACTAAACCGGATAGCCTTGAGAATACTCAAGTAGAATTGCAAATCATCAGTGTCACCGACACCCAAATAATCGACCAAAAATCCCCATTTCGAGCGGTACGTGCCCATGGTGATAGGTTCCTTCAGATCAAGAAAGATAAAGTCCTCATCTTCAGCGTACCGAGCATGCTTCCCCTCAAGCTCAGGTAAGGGTAGGTAAGTCGTTGACAGCGGTTCTGAAAGACCAAACTCATCTCCGCCTTTGCAGACGACTTCCATGTCTTGTAGCTGCCTCATGATTTCTGGCGAGGCTGTCACAGTCGCTTGTTCAAATTCCCAGACTTGTTGTAGCGCGCCTAAAAGACACTCTGATCGATGCTGCTCGATGAACCGAAAGACGGATGAGAGCTCTAGCTTCCGCCCAGCTCCCATCTGGGTAAGTCTGAGATGTCGACGTAGGAAGAGTCGGTTTTCCATCCACGTTACCCATGACCACTTGGATCCTGGAGGTGTTGCCGGTTCTTCGTCAAAGTACTTTTCGTGTAGGAAGGGCGCTGCGAAGCCTGTGGACTCTTCGTTTGGCTTGAGGAGTTTGCTTGGGCCGTATTCATCGTCGGTCGCGAGGTAGACGTCCTGTCTAGAAGGTGAGCACGCTTTCATGTCTTGATCATACACGTAATAGCCGTCAAGCCTCATTTGAGACTCGTCCCCATCCAGAAGCCCTTCAGACAGGTATAGGAACTTCAAGTGGCTGATGGAAGCTGACAGCGCTGCTTCATCGGCCACAGCGACAGCCGGCTTCTTCAGGATTAGGCCCCGAACATCCTTCACAAGCGCCTCGATGACGCCAAACTTGTCGAAAAGCGCTCGTCGGTCGGGATTATCGGCGGCGTTCGGGTCAACCAGGCTCAAGTTGAGATCGTCGGGGATGGCCAGCTGCCCGGGGCAATGCGAATAGTAAAGAGGACCACTGCCGGCAGAAACCCACTCGCCGTTCTCCAGAGGGATGAATTTGAGGTCCTTGATCCGATCTTGTGACGTTTTCAGTGTCGCGGTGTCTTTGAGTAAAACGAGGGCTCTTGCTGCGAGTGAATGCCACTCATTATCCGTCTCCGGGTTCTTCATTCGTGATGCCTCAGGTTGCTTCTGGAGGTCCTTTTCCACGCGGACAATCATATCCCAAGCAGAGACATTCTCCAATCCGTAAGGCTTCAATAGCGCTAGGTCTTCCGTCGTGTACTCCTTGGAGAGATAAATCTCCTCATCCATATCCAAAAACAGCGGGTCACCCTGCTTATCGCGCAACCAAGGCTGCAACCGACACAGCTTGTGAATGTAATCAAGCTTCCCCGTGTGCAGTGTGCGAAGGATCTTGACCTCTTGTATCCTCTCCTCGATCCTGTCCAGCAGGCTCGACCAGAAGCTATCCCAAGGATACGAATCGCGCTGGGGAAGCCATCGCATCCACTGGTACTGAAGCGTGGGGTGGTCGCAGAACTCTTGGATGGCTTTGATGAAGCAGTCTGCGATTCCGGTTAAGAGCACGCGGTTTCTGAGAGATGTTACGACCAGTCCTTGTCGACTTGCTTCTGTGACGAAATCGGTGTGAATGAGAAACTGCGGGAATGTCAGCTTACGGGTGGCCCTCAAGTGCCTTGTTCCTCACCTTGAAGCCCATCGGGCGCATCGGCAGAAAGGCAAAGACGTCCTGGCTTTCAACAATAGGCGTTGCAGACTCCGTCAGCGGGAAAGCCAAGACGACCTCCGCTGAAGAATCGGCTCGATCTCTTTCTTCCGAGTAAGTCCTGTTTTCGCTCTTGGGGATGTTCTCGGCCATGTGCTTTGTAACGTGATACCGTCTTTCCTCTACACCCTCAGAAGTCGTCTTTCGAACTGTGGCTGGGTTGCTTCCGTGGAGTGAGTAAGTCGTCGCCGAGGTCAAGCTATCATCTTCATCGAAAAAGGAGACCTGTACCCTCCGTAGCTTCCGGAGGAAGAGAAGGATGGTATGCTGAAGGTCTTGAAATTGAAGTTTGATCGTCTCCAGTTGTCGTGCATCTTCCTCACGATCGTCGCTCGTATGAAGGAACAAAGTAATTCGTGTCAGAGTCTCCCCAAGAACTTCATCAGTCTCCTCCCACACAGGCGTGACCATGCCAAGTCCAGAGTCTCCCTTCCGATGAGTAAAAGAGAAGGAAAAGTCATTTGACTGAATGTGAACCTTCCAGGCGGCCATAAACACAGACTTGAAACCGATACCCTTCTCACCGATGTATCCCGCTGCGCCAACTTTGGAGCTCTTGCCGATGGCGCAGATGGCTCTCAGATTCCCATGCGTGAAGCCATTCTCATTACACTCAATCGACACCTTATCAGGCCAAATCTTGAACGAAACATAAGGATCTTGACCTTGTGATATAGCGGTACTGTAATTGTTGTCATCGGCATTCTGCAACAGCTCAAAGACGAATCTTGCATTGCTTGTGTAGAGATTCCTGGCTAATCTGTCTCATGTGAGCTTTTTTTCACCCTCCGGACCTCGGCTTGTCATACGTACGTCAAAACAGCCGAACCGATCATCTCATCCTTCCGAAGGAGAGCTTCTTCAACCTCACGTCTGAGATCGGGATTGATGGCTCCGATGGCCGCGAGCTGATCTTCGCCTAGATAACCGCGATCTTTGGCAATCTCCCTAACCAGATCCCGAGCCGTCGGCCCGTCCGAGACCGCGCCCTCGGAGGTGGACATTGTGGAGAAACCCCTGTAAATCTGTGTTTTTGTGCGTCGGGGGATAAATCGAGATCTGGGCTGCAAGAGCAGAGATAACAAAAAAGATGAAAGGGATTTTCAGGGAACAATCACCTTATGACCTGCGGGTTTATCTCCCCTAAGAATCAGCCGCGGAACTGCCCTTGAGACACATTCCCTCCCCCGTGTCGTGACTCGTACGAGGCGAAAAACAACACATCGGACGCGCCTAATCTCATGCAGGGGCCTTCAGCTTTGGGTCCAGCAGAGTACATGATTGGCTCAGCCCCATCGGCAAGGTGTCAGATTCCCGCGATGATCCCAGTTCCAAGGCGATTGTCAACACTTTTCTTCTGCGACGAGACGCGTTTTGTTGTCGCCAGAGAGGCCCATTTCTTCCAATGATGAGCGTTAGATGCCATGGACTCACCTGTGATCAGCAAGCTGAGCAGGCAGTGTGTTTCTTTAGCAGCTCGGTAGTCGAACACTTGGTCTGCGGGTGGATGAAACAGTCTGGGGTAGATCCCGTTCAGCTGCCGTAGTGCCCGCGATCCCTGTTGATCTGGTTAGCGACAGTTACCTGTCAAGGATGACGATTGGTGGTTGTTCTGCGGTTGTTCAGCTCACGAGTGTTGCCTGCCATCATCATGTTCAATCACTAGACTACACAAGTTGTCGAAACCAGGTGTCTTGATTTACTATCTACACCTCTGCTACCCCAACATTTTTCAGATACCTCCACACCTTGTCAATACCACTCCCAAATCATGTTGCTGCTCAAAATCAAAGGACACGAGAACCGGTGAGAAAGCCCTTCATGTCTGCCATCTTCTTGGTGGCGTCACGGACCTTGGTCGTGTTGGTGGGGTTTGGGACGAAGACAGGAGCAGGAGCGCGTCGCTGCTGCTGAGGAGAGGGCTGTCTCTGGTGAGGCGAAAACTGCTTCTGCAGGGGAGAAGGCTGCTTCCTCATGGGGCGCTTGGCTGGCTCGTCGGGAGCTGTAGCCCATCGACTGGACTTGAGCCCGACCAGAGAGTCAACACTCGCGATGCCTAAGCGAGGAATGTTAGTTAGCTGGGGCGCCGTTTCTGTGATGTGTTGATATGCTTACCAGTGGGAGATGCGTTCGACTTTCGCGACGCCTTGTCCTTTGGGCTGCTGGTGCCACCCGCAGAGGACCATCCGTTGTCGACAGTGTCGCGGCTCATCGATGGAGACTTGCTGACGAGCGCATCCTGAGACTGGGGCGTAAAAGGTCGGTTCTCGGAGTTGTTGCGCTCATCAGTGACAGCGGGGACGAGAGGCTGCTTCGCCATTTCGAGGTCGACGTGAAATGGGCAGCTGCTCTGGTTACCCCAGAGGTCGCGCAACATGGCGGCGTGCTTTTTGTTCATGAAGTCGTCGCGGGGATCAATCGCGATGCGCTGGAGAAGAGGAGAATCGATGACTTGTTGAGGGGTGCGGCGGTCGCCCACGTTGTCCTCTCTCATAGTGCACTCAGCACAGCGAATCTTCGAAACAGAGGACATGTCGATGCCGATGGTGTCAGTGATCTTTTCGGTGATTCCGCACGTCCCGAAAAAGCAGCTACAAGCACCGCGAGCGCGGTCACAGACAAGGCGACGGGCGGCGACCATGTGGAAGCGTCCACAGGTGAAGGATAGAGAGGGTGCCTTGGCGGGCGCGCAGAGAGCGATGGTGATGAACTCTTTGCACATGGTGACGGCGATGGTGCAAGAATCTGATGTGATCTGTAGGACAAGAGAGCAAGATAGGGGATGAGATGAGTGTAAGGGAAGGGGTGTGTGGTTGCGGTGCAAGATCTTTTGATGATTGATGTGAGTATCGAGATGAAAGAATCTTGCGATGATGAAAGAAGATGGAAGGAAAGAGGGAGAAGAGGCGGGGGAAGAGAGGAGAATATATAGTTGAGGGGGATCCTAAGGCTTAGGGGAGAGAAGTGGATGCAGAGAAGCAACTGGCAAACACTGGCACCACCATAGCTATGACGAAATTATCCCAATTGGGAGGACAATAGGATTGAACAATAGGATCCAGTATTTAATTCACCTATTCGGGCGTGTATTGGCAACCGATAAATCACCTAATCGGGGAGTTTCGTCGCAACCTGAGGCCAGAGTTGCGTCGCGTCACAATAGCTTCAGAATATCAACGTTAGATTTGTTTGTAGATGCCGCTAAACTTTATTGGGAGAATTTCTAATGACAATAGAAGTTCATGCCTATTGTCCTCTGCCTAACCAAGAAGTATCACCTTGCCCTCCGCTCGGATGAACGGTTTCTCAAGGACCGAATCTAACACTTGCCCAACCCCTCGCCGTTCATAGATGCCATCCTTCTCCACTACGTGCATGATCCAAAAGAGATTCCAATCATCGTCATCGCCTACTGGTATTTGTGACTTGGGGAGAACCGAGCCTGCTATGGGTTCTTTGGAGTATGCGATGATGAGGCACTCCACCTCGACGCCGGCCGTGTGTGAAGCGATATTATCTACGTGTAGGGAGCCTACGAGTTCGCCATCTGGAGTGAAGAGAGGTGATCCTTTCACACACTGTAGCGGGCGTTTATGACGAGGCAGGGCCTTCGATGAGGGATCCTGCTTCGGCTCCAAAGCAGGCGGAGGACCAGTGATGACGCGGATGGATAGGGCCTTGAACAGGATGACAGGATAAATGGGAAATGTTCTGTTTCGGTCAGTAACCTGTTTCGGCTGGCTCAAGCGAGTGGAGGGATTCTTACGGTAGTTTAGGGACTGGCCCTTTATTCTCTTCTCGGATCGATTCAATCGCCCTCTTCGCATTGCGAACACGAGCATCAAGAGGTTCGTCGTCGTCACCGTTATCAGCCACAATCTCTCGTATCTCTGAAGCAGGTCTATCTCGAAACTCGTAATCCAGCTCATCTCCCTCGCGCCTCACGGTCGTAGGACCAGAGAGCTCTCGTGCCCTGCAGTCGCGCGCCTCTACGGCCAAACGGGTAAGCAGGAGACAGAACTATTCAGGAGGCCCGTACTTACTGGATGCACGATAAGTAACCCAAGCGACCAAGGCCAACCAGACGAGATCGTGCTTGATGTTGTAGGCCCACCGGTCAACCTCAGCTTGGCTATTGATCACGTCGTCAGAGTAGATGCCCCCGCCTCCTATCTCTTGACCGTATCGCTTGCCCTCGGTGAAGCACGGGAGGGGGAACGCTAGAGACCAAGCTGAATGCTTCGCGAAAATAAAGGAATCTTGGAGATATCGGGACTGTTTGAGGAATTCTACGGTCTCATCCGTAAGTGCATGCGCGTATCGGTCGGCGAATCGTTTAATTCGGCTCGGTTTGTCGTATTCATCAATGTTATCGACCTCGTTTACCGTCCCATTTCTCGTCCAAACATACCACTGGATAAAAGTTCTCTTCTGAATCCAGTCGAAAAGTCTTTCGGTTGCTTGGCCGTCGTGGTCTGGCCCTTGACGAGTCTCGGGCGCCCAGGTTATTGAGCCTGACCAGCCTGCCCAAGAGTAACTCGCAAACCCAGGTCGTCTCCGCAGAGTACCATCGGTGGATAAGAAGAGAAGTGCTGAGTTGAGGTAGCTTGCAGGAAGCCCGTCAGCATACCACGATGTCAATTCACCCCCGAGCTGGCGTAGAATGCCAGAGAGCGCCCGAAGAGTATCACCATCGTGCTCCAGCCTCCGATCCGAGTAATCCTCGCACAACTTCTGATAGGCTTCCCATGCCTCTAGATTGCCTGCCCCAGAGCTTGGAATCTTCAAGATGTTGTCGTCACTTGGATCTACCCATTTCGCTTGGAGATCGGCAGCAGTCTCCTCACACCAGTTGGCTTGTGTACATCGGAAGTACACCTGGTTGTTGATAAAGATGAGTGTGCGTCGCGGGAGAACAAGCTCTTGAAGAGTCCATCCTTGTTGATTGTACTCGCTGTTTTGTAGGTGCCAGTACATGCTATGGGTGATGACGATCTTCATCTTTGGATTGAGTTGGGCGATGTGCTGAGAGGGCTGCCTCGAACCAGGCCTGACTCCAGGTATGCCCGATTGGACATCCGTTCCTGACGCAGCTACAATCGCAAAATGAGATCCTCGGAGTATTGAGTTCATAATTTCGATTCCGCCTTTCATATCTCGTGGGTGGTCTTGGACAAGGCAGAGCATGTCCACCCACAGATACCTTTCGCCCAACGATCGCACAAGCTCTATGGTATCTGTTATGGTTTGCGGAAGCTCTGGGGAAATTTCATCCAAAGAACCAGGTGTTTGGAGAAAATCGAGATTGCTTTGGAGGAGCTTGAAGACGGGCGCTTGGCCCCGGACGTAGCTCAACGTCACATATCGGGTACCAAGCGGCATGTACCGGACACACTTGGACTCAAGGTCTATAAGTCGAAAGTTGGATGTCTTTTTCTCATTTATTGATAGAGTTTTGTACTCTATGTCTTTCTGATCTGTGCGTTAAGTGAACTGTGTCGCATCGGGGTGCATCTTGCTGCTTACCACTTTGGTGGGCATCACATGGCTTGGGACCGGCGTGAACTCGATGTCCCTCTATGAGAAATCTCTGTAAGTATATGTGGGATAAACGTGCAAGTGTATTTGCAGTACTCACCAAGAATAAAGGAAGATGGAAGCAAGAGTCTCCGTGCTTCTCCTCACATTGCCTCAGCCATGAACGAACAAGCGATGTTGGAACCTGACCTTCTTTGACCACTCTCGCGACATAAGGGCCCTGTTCTGGGTTAAAATTAGTAGCTTCATCTCCAACGAACAGAATTCTTGTTCCATATCGTGAAGGATGTGAAAGCCGAAGGCAGTGTTCCCCAGGCTGAATGGTGACTCGGACTTGCTCGGCTTCGGGGGCTTCAAATCCTGGCTCCTGGGCGGCAGAGGCAACAACTGCCTCGTTCAATGCATCCAGAATTATTTGACAGAATGGACAGCCTTTTCTCTGCTGGATCTCGTCAAGTGTTCCCAGAAAGTAATCGTCGCGGTCGATGCCAAGCACACTCTTCAATTCGTCGTGAGACGGTACCTTGCCATCAGAGGCACCGATTCCCCGAAGAGCTTGGCAGAATTCCGTGCACTGAGCCATAGCGACATCACTTTGGCCTGTTCCCATCGTTTTTTTAACCCGTATAGTTTCGTCGTAGATTGGCCGAGTGAGAGTGTGAGGTCAGATTTCTCGTCTGACTTGCTGACAGTATTTGCACGGGCGGGGAAGCCTGACATTGGTCGACCTCTGCTGACAACAAGCCAGGGGATGGTATTTGGACCGTGAATTCTCTTACTTTATAGACTACGGCGCTTTAAAGCGCTGGGGCTTAAGACATTTATGTGTTGGTTATTGTGTTCTTTGTTAGTTGAAGCCCGGCCTTCGATGGGATAACTGAGCCAGAAGATCAAGCTAGAAGATCGACACTCTTCTGGGTCGCAGATGTGTAGACATATCAGGATTAATACTATAGAAGTAGTGGGAATGTCCGAGGCCTTGAGCCCATGGTGCGAAGGCCGAGACCTTCACCCGCGCGGGAGCCAAGATGAATGCTTGGAGTTGAGTAGCTAGGTTTCATTTTGCTTGACTCAGTCCAGTCTTCAAGAGTCTTCAAGAGCTGGGTTTAGGGTAATGCCCTGGGGCTTCCTGAACGTTGGATCTTCTTCTATGGAAACTACAGTGTTCACTCTTAAGTCTAATAATTTAAGACCTCTGGACAACACAAGGCCGATCTTTGCCTCTCAAGACACTTACCCACACTGCCACGAAAGTAATTAAACCAAATACCAAGCATACCAAGGCTCATGTTCATCCTTCGGCACGTTTTAATTCACGTGCAAGTACTCCAAGACAATTGCGGCACATCCTTCCAGAAACAGTCGCTTCCAGCGCTGGTCTCAAAGTGCCGTTAGTCCTGAACGTGTGGTGCGACAGTGGCAGTTCCAAGACGTCACAGTACGACTTTACTATGGAGAATTGTTCTAAAAGCTCAAAGAAAACACCGATCAGCAATGTGCGCCTTGGCTACTTGGCAAAGTGGCTCAATAAACAGGCAGCAAAATTATTTCTGCAGACCAAGACATGCTGAGTCGGGGTAAACTGGAGTTGATCCACTGTTGGTTCTGGGCATAAAAGTTTTGCAGGTCAGGCGTGTTTCTCTATGGTGGTTGGTGTATCTAGAATTAATTTCCAATGAGGCCATCTGCTTTTCTCTGCCTCCCAACCCAATCGCAGGTGGTGTTCACATCACGCGTCGATCTGATGACCGCCCGGCAATTAAACATGAAAGAAGAAAGGATTCGGCATCTCCGCGATCATCCTTATCCCCTTCCCAAACCCGTTCACACCAAAAACCACCATTTGACGTCAACCTCATAAACGCGGTTGTGAGCTGGTGACGCACGCCCAGGCA
Organism: Fusarium ambrosium; assembly: GCA_003947045.1. Classification (NCBI taxonomy): domain Eukaryota; kingdom Fungi; phylum Ascomycota; class Sordariomycetes; order Hypocreales; family Nectriaceae; genus Fusarium; species Fusarium ambrosium. The sequence goes on from NIZV01000019.1 coordinate 154,453, forward strand.
ACGCCAAGAGGGAAGTCCTCGCGTGAGTGCTAACCATTTAAGCTTAACTGGCTTGGCGGAGGTGTGTTGCGGGCGCCACTCCCGGCTAACCGACGTGGTAGATCTTGTCGATCGTTTCTTGTTGGTGGGCGATCTGACGTCGTTGCGATCTACTGGTGAGGGTGAGGCTCTTTTTCTCAGCTGGGAGTTTGAGAATCGGGAATATTCACATTGTGCTTATCAGTGCAGATATTACACACGGGGAAGGGTATTCTTGAAGATGAGGCATTCTGAGTGGCTTGACAGCAAATAGACAGTCAAGATGTTAATGTTTCACGCGCATAAGCCTGCCGCGTAATTATCACAGTCGGGCAACTCACCTCACACAACAAACCCACAAAAATCCTGCAAGGCAACAGAATTAAAACCAACAGTTCCTACATCTTGAACAACGTCATACCTCGGATTGCCCAGACTGGGATTCACCGAAGTTTCGGCCGTCGACAGCCAAAGAGAGCGACGCTCGTACTCGACGATCAATCTTGGCGGAATCCACCAACATCTTCTCCACTATCCAACGCCTGATTTATGTGAGAGGGAAAAGAGAAAGGGTTCTTACTTAAAGGTTATGGATTGTATATAATAACTGGGCCGTGTCCATCTGTGTTTTTGACGTGACAGATATTCTGGAGTTGGTTGCTCATCATCTTGTTACCTGGGGCCCCAGATTTACCCCAGACACTTCATGTCATTGGTATAAAAGCCAATCCCTTACCAACTCTTCACTTCAAGCCTTCATTGGTATCCTTTTCAATTCTTCAGCCGGCAAAATGCCACCTCCAAGAGTAGACGATGAAGCTCCCTTCCAGGAATACGGAGACAACAGTCACCGAAACTCCAGCAGCAATGGCACCCACGACGAAAAGATGCCAAACGGCGAACGCCGAGCATCTACAGCTGCTCTCCTCCGCAATCCCTTGGTGGGCATGAGTCGAGACCAGGTCCTCGCCGTCGTTGATGCCTTTGTTGAAGAAAAGGGTCTTCAAGAGCACAGGGAGGATTTCCGCAAGGGAGCCCTCGTCGCGCAGGTGAACAATCAGGCTGGCGCCTTTGAACAGATTGATCTTCTCACCGAGGAGGAGAAAGGTGTTCTTCGAAAGGAAGAGACTCATCGTTGGCATCAGCCTTTTGCACTTTACTTTCTGTGTACTCTTTGTGCGGGATCAGCTATTGTGCAAGGTATGGATCAGACGACTGTAAACGGAGCCCAGGTATGTTCCTCTTTTTTGTTAAATGACGGTGATGATCTAACCAATGAAAGGAATTCTACTTTAAAGAGTTCGACATAAATGGTGTTTGGATGAAGGGATTTACCAATGGAGCTCCATACCTGTGCTCTGCCGTCATCGGATGCTGGACCAGTCCCATTCTCAACAAGTGGACTGGACGTCGAGGAACAATCTTCATCTCGTGCCTCATGTCTACTGTTACTGGCTTCTGGATGGCTGCGTCTACATCGTAAGCTTTTTCTCTTTTTTTGACCTTTCTATTTCTAACAGTTTGCTAGGCTTGGAAACTTTCTTGCTGCTCGTTTCATGCTCGGTTTTGCCGTTGGTGCCAAGTCTAGCACTACACCTGTGTACTCTGCAGAGTCTACGCCCAAGAACATCCGCGGCGCACTTACAATGATGTGGCAGGCAAGCTCGATCCAGCTCAGTATCAATTACACTCACTAACTTGTGTCTTCAGATGTGGACCGCTTTCGGTATCGCGCTCGGCTTCATAGTCTGCGTAGCCTTCCAAAACGTGACAATAATCGGCGGTGAAAACTCCCCCTGGCGGTGGATGATGGCATCGACCTCTGTCCCTCCCCTCATAGTTATGCTTCAAGTCTATTTCTGCCCCGAGAGTCCTCGCTGGTACATGGAAAAGGGACGCTTTGACAAGGCCTACCGGTCAGTGAGACGGCTCCGCTTCTCTGGTGTGCAGGCTGCACGAGACATGTACTATGCCTACAAGCTACTTGAGATTGAGCGTGGTGAGAGAGAGGGACGGAATTTGCTCAAGGAGTTTTTCACTGTTCGTCGGAATCGACGGGCTGCTCAGAGTGCTTGGTTCTGCATGGCAAGTTTACTCGACAGACTTCCTTTGTTGAGCGCCCTCTAACATCTATCGTTTTAGTTTATGCAACAGTTCTGTGGTGTGAATGTTATTGCATATTATTCCACCTCCATCTTCCAAAACGCCAGCTACAGTCTGTCGGATGCTCTCCTCGTATCCATGGGCGGCGGTATCATCAACTTCCTGTTTGCCATCCCAGCAATCTACACGATTGATACCTTCGGTCGCCGGAATCTTCTCCTGGTCACTTTCCCCCTCATGGCAGCCTGCCTCTTCTTTACTGCTGGAACATTCCAGATCGACGCGGGCAACATCTACAGTCAAACTCGAATCGGCTGCATCACCACAGGACTATATCTATTCATGGCCGTCTACTCGCCGGGTCTAGGTCCAGTGCCTTTCACGTACAGCGCTGAAGCATTCCCTCTTCACGTACGAGACATTGGCATGGCCTCCAGCACAGCCATAACCTGGGGCTTCAACTTCATCATCAGTCTCACATGGCTACCCCTAACAGAAAAGCTGACAGACACTGGAGGTTTCTGTTGGTACGGAGCATGGAACATTTTTGGCTGGGTCGTCTGCTACTTCTTCCTCCCAGAGACAAAGAACCTGACACTGGAAGAGCTTGACAATGTGTTCAACGTCACCAACCGGGAACATGCTGGGTACTACTCCAGGAAGCTTCCTTGGTATTTGAAAAAGTATCTCCTTCGTCAGGATGTTCCTCCTTTCCCTCCCCTATATGAGTTTGCGGCCAATGATGGGTATTATCCTAATGAGAAGCCATCTACACGCCATGCGGAGAACTACACCACAAGGACAAACTCTGAGGACGACCAAGTCATGGCTGGGCACAATTAGATACCGCCCGGGGCCTAAAGATTGGCCGCCAACAGTTTTTTCTCACATGAGTTTCTCAAATGTATTTGTATCAATGAGAGTCGGTGGACTAGAATGCCACCGGCGAGGAGACTGATGACATCTCGAAGCTGGTCCATTGACCAGTTATTTTACACGCACTCAGGTTACGGTTGTTCATTCATGGTAGTGAAGATGGATAATTCATCTCCCTCATCTCATTCTATTGGATTAATCGCTATTGCAAATGGTAATCGCATCCCTCAACCACGCGTCTGGACCTGGGATCCAATATGATAGCAGAGGAAGAAAATGGGAACATACAAGTGTGTTCTTTGTTATAGTAGAAGCCCGGCTTTCGATGGGATAGCTGAGTCAAAAGATCGAAAAGAGCATACAGCATAATAAATAATGCATTTGCGTCAGAATACGCTCATCTTCCAAAATTCCTCTGTTGGCTGAGGTCGTGGAACGACTCTCAAGGCTGTGTTGGGAAGGATGAGGCTATGCACGGAGGACATGGACACGGCGACCTGCAAGAGCTCCAATTCATATAGAGATGAATGAGATTAAATAGAAAACAGCCTTTTTCTTTATTAAAACCTGTGTCAGAAGGAGTTCATTGATCAGTAGTATAGATGGTGTAGATGAGAGCTCTAATTTAGTGAGATCGTCTCACATGCTTTAGTTTTTTATTCAATGCACATCACCGAAACTTGGGCGCTTGCGATCCAAGGGAACACCTTGTGAAACATCATTTGGGGGCGAATCAAGGCCATTGGTTTCCTATAATGTGAAACCGGGCGGCTAATGTTGGACAGAAGCAGGGATCTTTCAGCTGAGTGAATCCTTCGACAGCACTGCCTTGACTCATATCGCGCAACATCAAAAGTCTTTCCCCTCTATTCTATTTCTTGTAAAAATGTGTAGCTGGCTCTTGCAAATTGCACGCAACCGCTGAAGCCTGTCAGCTCCTGTGGTGAGGTCTACCACCGTCTGTTGCCTCATATAAACGCCTGGGACTCGCCTCATCCGATGGCTCAGCCGATTCAGGTTTCGCTAGAGCATGACCAACCTCCTCAAAACCAGTCAACAGCACCCCTCAAAGTGTCAGTCGACATTGTCGAATCTGAAAGAGTTCCAGAGGAGGTTTCAACTCCATTCCTACCCTCAGCAGAAACCAAACAACCCACGACTTTAACACGAACCCGCTCCTCACCTCGAAATACCGCACACCTCATTAAGCAAGCATTCCAACAAGCATGGCATGATGTGAAAAATGCGAAACCAACAAAGTGCTACGGCCTACAGTGGCTAGCATTCTTCTCCATCCTTTGGACTTGCGCATTGATTGCTCTCATCATTTGCTTCGCCCTGCTCTCTGCTGGAAAGTTTGGTTTCGAGGATAGCTCATGTCATCCGGATGGAGAGTTTAGCCCTTTTCGCAATAGCTTCAATTGGTGGGCGCTTAAGGGGACGTTTCAGATTACTTTGAAGGTTGGGAATTTTGATTTTGCGACAGCAAAGATTATTGATGTTATATGGGATCTTGTGAGTCTTTCCCAGCTGATGTCTGGCTGCAAGTCGAGTTTTTGGAGGGCTCATAACTGACATTGTACAGGTCGTTGGTAGAGGAGGGCAGACGCTGCTCGCTTTGATTTCATGGAGGGCATTTTCTGACTATCTTGCCGTTTCCATCATAACCAAGCCTGCTACCTACACGACTGTATGGCTTCTGAGATTTCAGACAGACCCGTCCTTCGTCTCCATCATGGGTCTAATACACCAGTTGAGGATATTCTTCCCAAGGGGATCTACAGCCTACGACATGGTCTGGTTCATGATGGCATACTACCTCAAGTTGTGCAATGGATAGGCAGAGAAAAGTGGTGGTTCCTGGGCCTCATCTTCTGGCTACCAGCCTGTCTGATCAGGACCACGTACAGAGATTTCTTCAAGGAAGAGGCAGAGATGGGTATCTACGCAGCTTCCATGGTTGCGTTTGGTGCCGTGGTTGCGTCCAGTGCAGGTGTGAACATGAAGCAGAGGTTGGTGCTGTTCTTGTGTTTTGGACTCACTGCTGTCTTGTTTTACGTTGCTGTTTACTTGCTTTGCATGGTACCTGGCGTTCTTATTGGAGCTCGGGCAGCGCAGGTTGGTACAAAGGCGGGGAGCAAGATTGTTTTATTTTCCTTTCCATTCATTATCAATCTTGTCATAGTTTTAGTTTTGTTCCTTCTACCAGGGCGTTAGGATGGCCATCATCGATTACACCATGATTCTAGAGCCTTCCACAATCGGCCTTTTTCAATAACCATCAAAACTCCTACTCGGACAGGTGATTAATCTAAAAACTCCGATTTTTCAGAGACATAGTTCACTTGAATTCCGACTATCGATTCCAAAAACTGGTCTAGGCCCGCCCCTAACGGAGGAACTCATCTCCAGCGGAGGAGGGCTGCGGAGCAATAACCCGCCGACTCATGAGCCGATCGCCACTTTGGGAAAATAGTCCATTCTACCTACGGAGACGGGCCTCGGCATGATTTTAATGATCGGGACGTGCTTTTTGATCCGCAATTCCATGTTGAATCTCAATAAATATGATCGTGTCTTTACCCCTCCTAACAAGGTCAATATCTGTGATCTAGGTATCTCAACTTGTACACCGGCACTATCACCATGGAGCAATCACCGCTCTCTCAGCCACTAACGCTGCCCTGCGGCTTAACTTTGCCCAACCGACTAATCAAAGCGGCCCTCGCCGAGCAAATGGCCGACTGTCAAAAACTTCCCACATCAGCTCAATTCTCTCGAACGTATGGCGCATGGGCAAATGGCGGTTGGGGTATGATCATGACAGGCAACGTCCACATTGATGAAAAGTACCTCGGAGATCCTAACGGCACGGCTATGAATGGAAGTATCGCAGAAGAAAAGGTTATCGCGGCGTATAAGGAGTTGGCTGATGCTTGTCGACGGGCTGGGACACCGGCTATCATGCAGATTAATCACCCTGGTCGACAATCACCGCTAAATGCTGGAACAAAGTCATTTTGGGCAAAGAACCTTGCGCCGAGTGCTGTGCCTTTGGACATGGGTTCAGATTTGGTGTCTAGGTTGGCAAGTTGTGTCGTCTTTGGCACGCCCAAGGAGATGACACTCGAAGACATCGAAACAATCATCCAGGGCTTTGCCAACGCAGCAAGAATCGCTGCAGCAGCAGGCTTTGACGGAGTAGAAATCCATGCTGCCCATGGATACCTACTCGCACAGTTCCTATCGGCAAAGACCAACCTTCGAACCGATGCCTATGGTGGATCAGTGGCAGCCAGAGCAAAGATTGTCATCGACATCATCAAGGCTGTCCGCGCTGTCGTTCCCGCCAACTTTTGCGTTGGTCTCAAGTTTAACTCTGCCGATCACCAGTCTCCTACCGAGCTGCAAGAGTGTCTTGAGCAGACTGCTCTCATTGCAGAGACGGGTCTTGACTTTTTAGAAGTCAGCGGTGGAACATACGAAAATCCTTTGGTAAGATCAGCAATACTACATGCGCCTAAGATCCCAGAACTAATGTCAATTGCAGATGATTATGGGAACTGAACAAGTCGTCAGGTCTGAGAAGACAGCAGCACGAGAATCCTTCTTCCTAGAATTCGCCCGCGAAATGAGAGCCAAGTTGCCAGACATGCCACTCATGGTAACAGGAGGGTTCCGTACTCGTCTCGGGATGGAAGCAGCTCTGAACGAAGGGGCCTGTGATCTCATCGGCATCGGAAGACCATCAGTGCTGAACCCTTCCCTTCCGGTCAACACCATCTTAAACCCCAAAGTTAGCGATGAGGATGCCAAGTTGTATACGCGCAGGGTACAGGCTCCTTGGCTTCTGAAGAAGTTTGCGCCTAGATCAGTTGGTGCGGGCGTTGAAAGCGTAAGTCGTCGCATCTTTAGACTTGTGAATAGTGCTGACTTTTAGTTAGGCATGGTATAGTAAGCAGATGCAACAGATGGGAAGAAAGTGAGAGGGAGCTTAAACATTATCATCTACAGATTATTTCCTATGTCTTGTAACACTAGAGGTACTTAATTAGAAGTCAGAGCATAAATCATCTGCAAAAGAACACGAAGAATTCAAAATATTGCTTGAATATAGTCGCAAGTCAAGTCGCAGTTAGCAAAATCACTACCATGCTAATGCTATTTACCTCTTGACCAAAGTCAATAAGCATAAAAGAGTCTCTCCTCATTGTTCTCCCGCCTAATCTTGCGATTCTCACGAATCAACATCCACCTCATAAGCCAAGCCAACAATGCCGAAGCAGCAGAGAACGCAGCACTGCTTGACATGGCGGTGGTGTATCTAGGTTCATCCGACTTGGGCCACAGGTACTGCAAGAGTCAGCAACATTCTCTAGGCACAGGTTTAAAACTCACAGGTGTGTAGATGGGACTCAGTGAGGCTATGGTGTTTACAATCGCAAGCGAGATGGCCTTTTTCTCCTTGGTTTGGCCACACGTGCTGGAGACCCAACCGAGAATGACGCTGTTGCAGGCGTAGACTCCGCTTGCAAAGGCACACATTGCAAAGTATCGGGCACCTACGTTCATGGTAGTGCAGGTCAAGACAAAGCCAAACACGGCGATGACTTTGGCCACAGTAATGTGCCAAGTTCTCTCGTTCATTCGACCTACATGTCATCAGTATGATACTCTCTTGTGTTTGATCGTTAATCTTACCAGAGTTGGCAGCCCAAGCAATGCATACAATTCCCGAGATGATATAAGGTGGACAAGTTAGAGCCAATGTAGCGTTCCGACCAAAGCCCAACGTCCCCACGATGGTTGGAAAAAAGTTCTTGAAATTGCTGGCGGCCATATGAAAATGTTGCATCAGGATAAGAACCCAAAGCCGAGGATCCCGACAAGCATCAATGAGGCCGGCCCAGGTTGTCGTGTTTGTCCTGATTTGCACAGTGTCGGCCGCGACTCGGGAGTGAGCCAGTTCCCTCTCTTGCTCAGAGAGCCAGCGGGTATTGATGGGTTCGTCTGGGAGGATCCAGGCTGACATAATGGAGAGGACAAAGGTGATTATGCCTTGAAGGATAAAGAGCCAGCGCCATCCAGAAAGGCCTGCTATGCCGCTCATCTGAAACACCCCAATGGCGATGAGCCCGGCAAATGCAGTTCCACAGATATTGGCCGTGAAGAGTATCGAGATTCGGGTCGCAATCTCCTTGCGGGTATAAAAGATCGAGAGCATGTAGAGAGCACCGGGATAAAAGGGGGCTTCGGTGATCCCAAGGAAGAAACGTGTAAGGAGGAGACCCTTGAAGTCTTTTGCTATGGCGGTGAGGGCGCTTACGACAGCCCAAAGGGCCATGGCTCCGGACATGAAGAGCGAGGGTCGAAGACGGGTCATGAGCATGTCTGAGATATGTCAGCGAGTGTACCACTTTTGGGGAGGTGACGAACTGGATGGGACCTGCCCAAGGATGTATCCCACAAAAAGGATAGAAACACAAGTCTGATACTCTGTCGAAGAGAGGTTGAGCTCTTCCTCCAGGTTATCCAACCGAGCGACGGTAATGGCATTCCGATCAAGATAGTTGAACCAATACATGATCCAAAGCATGGGTAGAATGACCCAGTCTAGCTTGCGAACAAGTCTAATCTCAGCGAGATTAGTCTTGCTGCGAGCACCGGTGTCGTCTCTCGCGGTAGATACATGGCTTTCATGCTTCTCTAGGTGATGACACTGGCCCTTCTCTTCGTCGTGGGCCACTTGGTCGGCGCGTGGGGGCTCAGGCATGGTGGTTTGTGTGTATATAATGTAAGAGAAGATAGGGAGGAAGTGATGAGTCCGATGATGATGCCTCCATTGCTGAGGCGGCTCGTCTTGATATAGGCCTCCAGGAGCAAGCACTTGCCATGCCCAGAGTCCAGATTACCCCGGACTACCCCGCGTTACGCTAGCGATGCCGGTTGGATCAAGATGTTCCCCGCCTGGAAACAAGGTTCATGCACTTTGCCTTCCTAGTCACGCTCGGTGTTAGCTACCCAGAACTTGTGAGCTTGGCCCGGCTCTGTGAGGGTCTTGTGTGGAACGAATCTACAGATTCTCTGCTCGATATACCAGGGAGACTGATACTCAGGCTGTCCGAGAAATCACTGCATCTATTCTATGAGAATGCACCTACGAGTCTATTGCTCAAGGAGCCTCGACATCGGGGCGGGAGCTCACACAGATCATCCCCATCTTCTCGCTCGTCAATCTAGACTAACACACGACCCCTGTTCTCTCCTACGTTTCCAAGAAGCACCCAATCGCGCGACATCGCCTGCGATTCTGGTTGCCGCCGGTCTTGGCCCGGCTAAGGGCGGACCCATCCGGACCGGGGTGGGTACACATGGCCCGGAGGGCATACCGGCTGAGGAGCGTGTCTACCAAGCTATTTCCCCGAACTTGGCAGCGAATACGTATTTCCCAAGTCATAGTCATGAAATATATCGGATGGGCTATCCAAAGAAAGCCAAGAATAGTCCCCTCCCTGCCATCTAAGGCCGTACTACTCCGGGCCCAGACCAGGTAAGCTCCAGAGGAAGTTGAGGGAATCAATATCCAATCCCAACGATACCTGATCACACCCTTCGCCAAATGGTGCGATGCTAGAATCGAAGGGAAGCGACACCCAAGTGTCCCCTGCGTCAAAGCCCACAAAGCCGAGGTCATCTTTGGATGTGCCCATCGTTGCCATGTACCCTTCTGTTCCCTCAGCCTCGGTCGCACCGACGCTATTGGGGGGTAAACTTCGACAATGCTGCTCACTCGTACCTTGTCCCCAACTTGCGGTAAGATGAGCCCGGAACTGGGCAGTATGCTTCTCGATCAAGGCTGCATACCTCAACGCGAAGTCCATGTCATCAGGCGGAGATGAGTTTAGCGTAGACGTGCACTGATCCAGGATGTACAAGGCGTCGTTCACATCAGTGTGCGTAGACCCAACACTCAGTGCCTTTAGGAGAAACACGGAAGAGCTAATGACGCTGATCTTTACTCGCGCTGGGGCGTAGGGGAGCTGGGCCTTGAAGTCACTCATGGTAGCGATACGGAGGACCTTTTTGCTGTCCGAGATAACCTCGTGCAGAAACCTGGCGTCTTTTGGAGTAATTAATGCAGACAAGACCTCGTCTGGGTCTGCGTTGTGGGTGGTGAAGCCAGCCGATGAAGCTCGTGCGATTACGGCTTGAATTGAGATTGCGCCCGTGCAAGCCTTGAGGTGATGGTACTCGATGAGAAGGGTATCTCTGAGAGGCTCGTTTATATCTGTCCGGGCAATTAGCTTACGGAACAAAGGGTGATACGAGAACCTTGTACCTTTGCACACGGTATCGTATTTCTGCTGCCACTTTGACAAGGATGCCGCAAAGTGCTCTAGTAGGTCTGCATAATGGTCGCCGAGAACCTGACTCTGAAGATGCGCTGCAGACTGAAAGAACATGGAGGAAGCCGTACGGGACAGTTGGGTCAGCTCCAGACTCAAGTCCATGTAGGCCATCCAAGACCGATGATCGGGCTCGTCCGAGTTCTGCACGGGCAGCCGTGAAGCCGTAACCGCTATGCTCTCCGGGAAGACAGACGGGTAACCCAGTCTCGTCGCCGTCTGCGTTATGTAGACGTACAAAAGCTTCTGCGCCCTGAGACTGCGGATCACTTGTAGCTCCGTTGGCCTCGAAGCCTCGGGCTTTTGACTCGAGATGACCCCGAGCTCGTACGCAAGGTTGTTCGCCATACCTAGGAGCATCCATGACATCCTATTTGCCCGCTTGGCAGGCTCAAAGACATCTTCCTTCCACCGAATAAGGGGGGGCCTCGTTATTCATCCTCCTTCGATTCACGGGGTCATAACCAGGAGATATGAGTAATGCATCCCAGCCGTCAGTCTCTGGAGGGAAGTGGAGAGCTCGAGGATGCCAGTCCGATATCAGCATTAGACTCTCAACGGTACCGATTGCCCTTGTCTTGGCTGTCGAGGTCTTTTCCTGGCCAAGTAGGATTCGTTTGATGAGCATTTCACAATGGCTCCAGAGCCGCTGGTGGATGTAGTGGCTTCGCGAAGTACCACCGGCCCCGGGGAGCATGAAGAATCGCGACGAGATGGTGAGGATGGTACAGCATAGCATGGCTTCCTCGTGAATCAAGTGTGTGTGGGCTGAGTGGCTGCGAAACTGATCGACGATGACGGGCGATAGGGGTTGTAATTTCTCAAAGAAGCTGACACTGTCAATTGCAATCAGGACGAAAGAGGGTTGAGGCTTACAGATCCATGTAGGTGACAGCTTCTTGAGCCGTAAACAAGCCCTGACGGACGAAACGACACTTGTCCCATAAGTCCAAGGTGGAATCCTCGGGCTCTGACAAGGCGGTGATTGTAAATCCCACTCCATTGAGGCCTCCGGGCGTGACTCTTGGAACGTTGGTCGGCTGGGATGGTGTTGATGCGGCGACACTGCGTTGGCGATCGACTGCGTCCGAGAGAATATCCAGGGCATCGTTTGTCCCCGTCACGATGCTTGATCTCACCCGGTCGTAAAGAGAATGTCTCGTGTTATTATTGGGCGATTTCGAGAACCCTAAAGCCTCTCCTTGGTAGGTACCCAGCGACACGTCTGGATGAACTTGGGGGAGAGGGCGGTGCTCAGACGCCGACAGCCCTATCGCAGCATCTTGCTGTGTCCATTTCGGCGGCTCACGATGCTTGGGACCTCTCTGCCGATGATCAAACCGACACTCACGATGCTCCCTCTCACACTTGGTACACGGAGGCTTATCCTTCACAATACACCTCGACTTGCGAGTTCGGCACGAGACGCACGCAACATAGCTCCGCTTAAAGGAGCGTTGACTTCCAGAAGGACCGGGACTCTCCATTTTGCGGGAACAAGAAATTCTGCCAGGAATATTGGACTTTGCTAATTCGTTGTCGGAGTCAAGATCGCAGGGCCAAGAAAGTTGAGGGGTCGTATCCGGAGCCGCGAGTATCCGCGTCGGTCCGGCCCCATCCGGTGGGGTCCGGTGAACATAGGAATTATCAGAGATCATGACCAGTCAATCGTGTTTTTGAGACATTGGCTGTATAATCAATGACGTCTCAGAAGTAAGTACGGCAGATGCGGAGTGTGAAGCAGGCTGCGCCGATCATCGGAGGGTGTTTCGAGCATGACGACAGCATCTCTGGTATAAAGTTGACGGCATGTGAACCTCATAAAGCATCAATCGAATAGCATCCAAGAAAACATCACATCTTACAAAGCCGATCAAGAAGCACCGCCAACATGTCCAAGTCCATCGTCAACACCAACCCCTACCCCTTCCACTTCGAGGCAAGCAAATACCCATCCGTCCAGCCCAGCGGCAAAGGCGTCAAAGTCGACTTCTCCAACTGTCGCGGAGCCACCCCATCCATTCAAGCCTCGCGTCTCAGAGCCATGATGCGCGAGGCTCACGATGACCCCTCCAAAATTGTCGCGCACGTCTGCAGCTATGACGCTCTCAGCTCGCGACTTTGCGAGGAGGCTGGATTCCCGATTGTCTTTCTCGCTGGATATGCCATGGCATCAGCATTTGGGCTGCCGGATACTGGGTACATTGCTTATGGGGAGGTTGTGAATAAGATCCAAGAGGTTATCCGAGCGACGACCGTTCCTGTCATGGCCGATGGCGATACAGGCTATGGCGGCCCTATGAATGTTCGTCGGACAGTTCAAGGGTAAGTTACCACTTCTGAGCCAGGTTCAAATTGATGGAAGCTAACAATTGGCGACAGATTCGCGTTGGCCGGAGCGGCAGGCATCATGATTGAAGACCAGACATGGCCGAAGCGTGAGACACCCCATCAAATCCAGACTCACATCATCTAACCCCTTATTCCAGGCTGCGGTCACACCGCAGGCAAGAGTGTCGTCTCCAGAAGCGAAGCCTACGCAAGATGGCAAGCCGCCGTAGACGCCCGAAACGAAGGCCAAGACATCTGGATCCTAGCCCGAACCGACAGCCTCATCCACGGCTATGAAGAAGCCGTAACCAGAGCCCGCAAGGCCATCGAGATAGGCGTCGACGCCGTCTTTGTCGAGGCCCTTCCCGACCGAGAGACCATGGCCCAACTCCGAAAGGACCTCAACTTTCCCGTGTTCGCCAACATTATCGAAGGAGGAAAGACGGAGAATTTGTCGGCTAAGGATCTTGCTGAGCTTGGATATTGTGGTGTTGCTTATCCTTGGACTCTGGTGGCTGCCAAGTTGAAGAGTATCCGCGAGACGCTTGAGGGTGTTAAGGGATCGCTGCTTATCGGGAAGCCCCCAGTTGTGTTGTCTTATGGGGAAGTATGCGAGGGAGTTGGGTTCAATAAGTACTACGAGCAGGAGGAAAAGTATCAGTATGAGGGACGGACTACTGGAGCAAATGGTCACCAGTGGAAGGACTAAATGGGGTCTTAAAGAGACAAAGGCTTGGGGGAGGGAATTGTTGAAAGAAATGTTGCGGGTTGAGGAGAGCACGCGGAAATATCAAAGAAACGCCATGCTCAGTCTAACAAATTACAGCCTTGTAGGCCTGGATATTGTTCAGGTCAAAGGCCATGGAACAACTCCCTCAGCGCAAACAGTAAACCTGCTCTGAATATAAAATTGCAAGTCTTTTCTACTCGAATGTACACAAATAGTTCACTCCAAGTCTGTGTACAGTAGAGGCGTAGAGCAAGTCCTTCAGAAGGCCAGGGCACGGCAGGGAACAGGCGTTGCAGAAACAGTCTATCTTCTATTCTCAGGGCCGACATAAACTTTTACGATGAAACTATCATTTGCTTCATAAAGCAAGTTTCACAACGTGCCCGTATGGATCCCTTCGCGGCTACACTGATGGCTTTGGTTGTTGCAGAAGGCCAGTGCCGACTTATACAAGAACCTTGCCAGCAGACCCATGTTCCATGCCAACCCTCGTGCGCAGAGTTCCAGTCCATTGCAACACTCTTGACACCTGGAATGGTGACATATCCAGCCTCAAAGCTTCTGCAAACTCGAATTTGCGCAATCTACCGCTCAGTAGCAGAGTTGTGAAGGCTGCAGAAATGTTAATTACGGAGCATGTCTGAGACGCTTCGGCACACATACCTGATGTCATCTTGGTCGATGACACGCTCTTCCTCTTCTTCTTGAACCTTGCGCACGTTCACCGGACCACTGTTGGAAACCAGTGTGAGCTTCTTCGCATCAGAACCCTCCTCCTCGACGTTCTTTCTCTTCTTTCCCTTAGCGCGGATCTCGCTCAGGTGCTCAAAGTAGCTCTCAGGGACATCCGTTTGGTACTTTCCACAAAAGACTCCGACTTCAAAGTCCTTGATTTGGGTTTCGCCATCGATGGCATCGAGACAGGCAGCCTTGAGGTCATCCAGTGATTGGTAGATCAACTAAGGACTCGTTAGCGATGCACGGTTGTAGATGAGAAATGGGTTACCTCATCGGCGCCAATCTCCTTAGCGATCTCCTTCACAGTCCTATTGTGAGCAACGAGCTCTGTGTTGCCCAGTCAGTACCTTTCCACCGGAAGCACATCTCTGCTTTCAACTTACGTGCGGGGTCGGCAAGATCAATGCCATACTATAAGAAGTTGGGTCAGTCAGGATTCCTTAACTCAGGCAGGACCAATTCCAACTTACCACGTGAGGGTGTGTGATTTCGGGAGAACACGAAGCCAGGATGACCTTCTTGGCACCAGCTTCCCTACTCATCAGAACCTATAAGCCGAGTTAGCCGTTATCTTATCGGATAAGATGTTCCCGCCAGTCTCAGGTACTTTGTGGCTAGCAGAACCAGGGGTACATACGATTTCGCGTGATGTGTTACCACGGACGATGGAATCGTCAACCAAGAGGACAACCTTGTCCTTGAATTCAGACGCGATGGGCGAAAGCTTTCGTCGAATACCCTGCTGTCGTGCCTTTTGGCCCGGCTACAATCTGGTTAGATTGCTGCTGACACAACCCCAAGAAGGGCGTAATGGATCAACAAACCATGATGAATGTTCGGAAGGTGTATCTGAGCAATTATCAGCTCCTGGTTCTATGGTCAAGCCTGGGAATTTCTTACCGGTTCCTGACAAAAGCATTGGAGAGAGGCTTCTGCAGACGGCTCGCCAAGGCGGCTGCGGATGTGTTGCTGGTCTGATTGACAGAAATTCGTCAGTTTACCCACTTGCGAATTGAACCCCGACGTGAGTGCTTACCTCAGGGATAGGAATAACTGTTAAACGCCAATTAGTCAATTTGTCAAGAGTAAACTTGTCAAGAAAGGAGTTACTAACCAACATCAATCTCTTCCACACCCTTCTCGCCCAGCACATTCTTGATCCTCTCTGCGAGTCGCTCTCCCATGTGTTGCCGACTTCGGTAGATGGAGATTCCATCTTGGGAGGAGTCGGGTCGGGAGAAATAGACCATTTCAAAGATATCCGGGGTGTACGATTTCATCTCGACGATTTGTCGGAACTGGGGATGGCCGCCCTTCTGGATGAAAACAGCTTGTCCAGGGAGAATATCGACAATGTTAGTAAATCCAAGCTGGGTCAGAGCAACAGACTCCGAGGCCATAAAGTAGTCCATGGTTCCGTCAAGAGTGGCAGAAGGTCGGGATCCAAGACACAGGGGGCGAATTCCGTTCTCATCTCTAAAGGGATATCAGTAACGACTCCAGCATACACAAAGCTCAAATTACCGGAATCCCAGAACACCGAAACCAGTAATCATGGCAACACAAGCAAAACCACCCTTGCACCTCGAGTACACTTCACGGAGGCCGGCGAAAATGTCGTCGACATTGGCTCGAGCCTTACCGAGCTCGTGAAGGGCGTGTGCGTAGACGTTGAGGCTATCAAATCAAGGTCAGCAAACGCTCAAGACGAGATCACCGGACCAAAATGAGCTTACAGGAGTTCAGAATCCGAGTCGGTGTTGACGTGGCGGTGGGCTTCGAGATCCAAAAAGCTACGGAGTTCCGTGCTGTTGACCAGGTTGCCGTTGACGGCCAAACTCAAACCAAAGGGGCTGTCTGTTGGAAGGGAATGTTGTCAGTACACAGAAAATACGACTCGGGGTGTTCCCGGGTGGTATAACTTACTGACTAGGACATGTTAGCTTCCACTTTTTCAACGATACCTAGGTTGTCGATCACTCACCATAGAAGGGCTGGGCTTCAGAACTGCAGCGGGAGCCGTCAGTAGATACTCCATGGACGGCAACAATAGATGCTTACGCAGAAGAAGTTCCAGCAGTAGGGTACCGGACGTGAGAAATACCGGCATATCCGGGTAGAGTCTCGGGAATACGGGCTGGTTCCTGGAAGACCTTGGAGGCAAGGCCGTTGCCCTTCATCTGATACAGTCTACCTCCCTGGCAGACAGTGATACCTGCGGCATCTTGTCCACGCTAGTACGAGCATCAGCATCATGATGAAAGTGACTGAAAATTGTGGGTACTCACATGTTGAAGATAGTAGATACTCTCGTGGAGCTCGATACCGGCGGTGGTGGCTTTGGGGTCGCCGAGCTGGGTTCGAGGTGAGCCAAGGGTCCCATCAGCACTCGGACGGGGGTCGGGGACTAACAAGAATAGCACTGATACCACACATTGTCGCGCAGGTGTATTGAATGTAACTCGAAAGAGGGTATCACCCAAGTGTGTCGCGCAAACAATATTGCCCTTGTTGAGGTTGTTCAACGCAGTGACCTTTTGTTCTTGAAGCGAGATTGAGATTTTAGTGGGCACTGAAAAATGCTGCAACCACCGGACACCGGAGGTGTGTGGGGCGGATGGATGCTGCCTCAGGCCCGAACCTTTCCACTGGTTCGCAAGTCATGATTGCGTTCACCGAAACTAACTTGGCTCTCCAGTAGGTACTTTAAAATTGGAAGTTAAAGAGTTTCCTGCGTGTCCTCCCTCAACTCTAGTTCATTGTTGAACAAAGACAATAGCCCCGAGAATGCGAAACCGGCAATTGGGGAATTTGTGTAGGTACTCCGATGCAAGCACCCCAATTGGGTCCCTGCCGCAGGGCAAGGGCCTATCGCGCACGGAGAACAAGATGTGAACCAGGATCAGAGACAGATACCTAGCCCGAGGTCATGGAATGGACCGAAGGCGGGGTTGTCTCGGGCCAAGTTGGTTGGGGCGCGCGATTAAAGATAAAAGAGTCATGACGGCAACGTCCAGGTAATGTGTATTATTTCATAAACAACCACATACCTGCCAAACGTGCTCAATTCATCGGGTGATTCAAGCTTCAGCTTCGCTTCTTACTTAGGAGCTTACTTTGATGCTCGAAATATCCCTCCGGCACGCCCATAACCTTCAATGGATAAGAACATTTTAGAGGCTGAAACTGACTCGCGATCTCAACGGTCTTTTATCAAGAGACGATTGGCCAAGGCGGGCCGGCGAATGATCCGCAGCTACCCTATACCTCACACAGTAGGAGCATTAAAACGCCGCAAAACCAAACCACATTCTTCAAACTTCACGACTTAAATAAGGCATGGCGGCTGAGAGCTACCTCTCTACCTTCTGAAGTGTAACCTCAAATGCAATCATGATGGAAATTGTTAACTTAATTGCTAATAGCAAAATTCCAAGTTAAAATTCTTTAGTAGTGTGATCACAAAGGACTTAATGCACAACCGTCTTTAGGACTTACTCAATTTTGAAAGAGGACATGGGAGGAAAGACAAGGTCATGATTAAGATTATTGAATTTTGTTAAAGTATGGCAAGCTGTTATGCTTAGTCGCCCTCCTCAGAGTAGGACCCATCAATTTCCTGTCGACGACGTTTCCTGTTTCTGATGGCAGAGGGCCTCTCTGAAGCACTGCATCCTACTTGGAACTCTTCCTTAAAAGTTTTCACGACATTAAGGGCATCTTGCAGATGGTTCATAATGATAGGATTGTTCTCCCCCAATGCCGATGCCTGGGCGATGCGAACAACGTCCCGTATTTCCCGCCCGTTGAGTTCCTCTGGAGCCATTTCTTCGGATAGTTCTCGCCAATCTTCCATTCGCGTGGCGGTGCGGGACGACTTGGAGAGAAAGATTTGCCATAGGGTCTGGCGACTCTGGAGGCTGAGGGGAGGGTAGTGGATGGGCATCTGAATGCGTGATCTAAATGCAGGGTCGAAAGAGTTGACTTGATTAGTGGTGAGAAAGAGAATAACTTGATGGTACTCAAGGAGTCGGAGATAGGCTAAAGGCGATGAGCAACGAGGAGGCAGTGCTTGTCAAAGAAGGGCCAAAACAAACCTGTGGCGGGAGAAGGAAGGTCGAGAAGCGACTGAGTTTTTTGATCCAGGAATACATCTGCATCTTCTAGTAAAAGAATCGCTTGCCACAAGTGGGCTAGTTGCAAAACCTTTGATAGGGCTGCCTCCCAGCCTTCATCTGCGTTTGCGAGCCTACTCCAGTCAATACGGAGTAGCGGACGTTTACAACACTCAGCCAAAATTTCTAGGACATTGTTAGCGGGGAAATATTTGGTAATGGAAGAGGGCAATATTGACGAACCCACAGTCATAGTTTTGCCAACTCCAGGGCCTCCATACAACAGGAAGACAAGGCCCTGCCCTTTACCCCCAATTACATCTTTGAAGGACACCTTGGAATTGACCTCTTGCCCCCGCACTAACGAGAGGAGCATGTTCTTGTACTTGTCCTCTATCATCAAAATTGATTTGAAAATAGTCGTGTCAAAATCGATTGATTCGACAAGGTCAACATCAAAATATCCCCACTTGGCTTCTCTGAAAGAAAACCCTCTAATGTGGCTTCGGCAAACTAGATAATCCTCGTTTGTGAGGGAAGACGTAAGAGAAATCAGTGTATTCATGGAGAAGGGGGCATCCCCATAAAAGGTTTCCTCATCTGTCATGATTCGGCCATCAACCTAGTTCTGTCAGCGTCTCCACATCATAGAAGTTGAATAGCTCACATACTAGAGTGAACCGTGATCTAGGTGTTGGTTCGAGGAGTTGTCCTTCTGAAAAGATCCTTGCCACACCCTTGTATTGGTGATGGTTGCGTCCCTGAAGGCGGACATACTTTCGGCCACGAGCTGCTAGCTGGAGTACGATATTATTTTGGTCGGGGTGAAAGCGAAGAGGTAACGCGGTGAGTTGGATTAGATTACGCAATCCGTCAAAGTAGGAGACGTCGACCGAAATTGCCCTACGGCCCAAGTTTTTGCCGTTAGAGTCGATACACTCGCCTTCGACTTTCCAAGAATGATGGAAACGATGCATGGGACTGTTGCAGGTGCAGTTGCAAGTCGCGGATCTGAACCTCATGAGCATTTGAACTCCGTCCTCTGCCACGGCGCCGGAAACGTATATAAGCTCCCCTTGCTTGAAAATGGTCCAAAGATGGGGAAAGTCGATGGATGGCAGGAACCGTGACATTTGGGCAAATTCGACATTGACGGTGTAGGCCGAGACGGCGTCAGCCAGCTCTTGATTCAGGTGCATGAACAACATGGTGACGTGCTTTTGAGCGACTGAATCGGCCTCGAGGTTCTGTGCATAGTTGTAGAGGGCATTCCGAAAATGGAACAGGTGTCTCGGCTTGTCTGAGAACGAGATGTGGCTGAAGCGGATATTGAGGTCTTTGTAGGCTGGGACAATGGCTTTGAGCGCAGCTTTCATGATGAAGGACCGGATCACAGTCTCTGTTCCAGTCTTTTTGCCGTTTGCGTCCCATGAGGTTGTGCGCACGATGGCATATCCTCCGAGATCTCCGCCCTGGGCCCCGAAATCCTTGCTGAAAACATTGCTGCAGCCATTGAGAACGGGCACAGGTCTGCCTTTGGAATTGAGGATAGAATCGTAATCAGCTAGTTCGCATATCGTGTCTGCCTCTTCTTGGGTGGCATGAAGTGGTGAAGACGTGAAGTCCTTGAGGTAGGCCTCGAACGATTGATCATTGTTGAAAATCAAGGAGCTGCTGAGATTTTCGTCCATGATTGGGTAGTTATGAAGGAGGGATGAGAGGTAAAGTGAGGAGCAAGGACGTTGATTAATGCGGGTTTACAGCCCGCCTAATGATATTCACAGCTCAATAGTCAACCGGCCGTCCAACCAAATGATCTGAGGTCTATGAGGCCGCATTCACCAGGTTCTAGCCGCCTTGGAGCCTGAAAGTAGGGCTGTCGGGAACGCCTCAGTGTGAATAATCACCTTGAAACTGTATGGGAGTGTGCCTTCACCCCTCTCCCGCCGCCCATTGCCAAGTCGGCAACCTTTGCTGCAGGCGCCTCTCGTGGGGGCCTAATACCAGCCAACCAACACCCGGTACACTTTGTGCTCAGCGCTTGGAGCTCCAAGGGACGAGGCCATGGAAAGGCTCATCTTTTGGAGTTTCGTTCAGCCATCTATCTAGCATGCCAGTACCATCGCTACCACGCCCCTCAAAACCAGCAGTATTTGTCTTTTGCGAGACGAGCGGATCTTGACTCTTGGTTAAATGCGTTAGAGCTGTAGCCTGTACCGGTGGTGCGCACGTACATTGAAACTTCCTGCATTACTCACCGTCGAAGGCGAGTGATCCATGACTGTAGCTGGTTCCATCTTCCTGGGCCTCTTTGAACCTTAGCGAATGTCGGGGTTCAAATAATCGTAGCTGTTAAATTGTACCTGCTCAGTGGAGTTGGTGCTGTCTTGTGTCCGGATGTGAGTTGGGAGGAGCTGGCGAGGTAACCGTTGATGATGGATCTTGAAATACTGAGTCCACATTCAGGTACATTATGGCGAGTTTATATAACTATAACAAAGTCACTCATTTCTTCATTCGCCATCATCAAAATGTCCAAGTTCCCTTGAAGGGACTATTCCGAACTTTTGGAACACGCCAGGCTCATCACCGAGAGTGACTATCAGGGCGCATTGGAAGGATACAAATGAACTTCTGCGGACTTTGGCTCCTTGATATAACTGGCTAAATCGAGTCCGGGACTTTCTTGTCCTTTCGCAGCCCACAAGGGCAAGACTTCCAAGCTGACCCATGTGCCTGCAGCCATGCTCCACCGTCTCAGGTCAGCGTCAGTTGGCCGTACTTTTGGGGACTTGTTGTCGCTGTGTTTTGATTGGTGAGTCACAAGGCTGTACTGGGTGGTTGGTATTTTTTGAGACTTTTGGGGCTCTTTTATGTGCACTTTATGTCCCTTCTGCGGACTTTATGGCCCGACGTGGCTCCCGTCACTGGGCTGGTCGTCAGAGCCTCTGTCGGCTCCCTCCTCAGAAATGTCACATGGCCTGGGGGGAACCTCGAAATTGTCTTGTTTTACCTTTAGCATAGCCATTTCCAGCATCTCAATAGCCCGTGACTTGCTATCATGGATAGCAGGCTTCCCCCTGGCGAGGTGATACACCCATACACATCTGAGTTCTCCTCATATTTTTCTGAATTCTTTTTTCCGCTCGGAGGAACTGATCAAAACATAAATTTCGATCAACTTGATCGTCCGTTAGAGATCCCAACATCCCTTGAAAATGTGGACTCACTCGGGTTCATTCTGAGCACACAACAGTCATCTAGCACAACTCAACCCCCTGTGAACAATGAAGCCTCTGAGACGCCGCCAGCCCAGCCCAGCTGCGGTAAGCGGCAGCGCGTTCCCGATGCAGAGTGGGAAAAACACAAACAGACTCTTCATAGACTATATATTGCAGATGGCTTGACTTTGAAAGAAACGATGTCTGCCATGGAAAAGTATGGTCTTCCAAAGTCGTAAGTACCTTAGGTTGTTGCAATCGTCCACGAACGGATACTGATTCTTGACCGTCAGGGAAAGAATTTGGAAGGCAAGATTCAAGTCTTGGGGAATGTTCAAGAACTTGAGAGGGAATGACGTTCGAAGGGTTGCTCGGGAGTTGAATGCGCGACCGGGCCGTGACAGCGAGGTCTTTCTCAACGGCAAAAAGATCTCCATGGAGCGAGTACAACGATCTTTGGCCAAGCGTGGCGAGTCAGGTCCAGAAGCCAAAGCTGCTAGCATTACCGTGCAGACACCTCCAGCGACTTGTGTGGCCTCGCCTATATCTATGGGGATAACAGCAAAAACGACAGCGTGTGCTCTCTTCTCCGGGGGTGAAGTCAAAGGCCCCTTCGATGTGCAATCCTTTCGAGCTGATGGGAGAGGGCTCCCCATGCAGGAGCTGCTCGGCCTGAAGGCCAAAGGGGCCAAACAGATATCGGATAGGCAACTTGACGAGGCGATTCTGAGCCTTCGCACTGCACTGACCGGGTTACAACATGTCCACAAATCAACACATCCCAGCGTGGTAGAGACTGCGTGGTGTCTCGTTGATGCCTACGTTCTTAATCAAAAGGTCCAGAGCGGAGACGATATCATTAACTGGATCTCCAGTGCCTACAGCCAAGATTTGAGTCTCTGGCATCCTCAAACTTTGACCCACTACCTACGCGTTGTCGAGAAGCTCCAAGCAAGGGGACGAGGCGATGACGCCAAGTCACTGGGATTCCGCCTCTTTGCAGCGATCCGGGACGACATGCCATCCACCAAGGTTATACAAGTTCGCCAGTGCTCAGACCACGACAGCCAGTTCGACTCTGTTGCTAGTGACGCTGAGTTTCAGCGGATATTTGATGAGCGCTCGGACATTGGCGAAATAGACCAACAGCTGAGGCTTGCTAGCATCTGGTCTGTTTCCACGCTTCCTGGTATGCAGTCAGTGATGGAGCAGCTTATTCTGCGGCTTGCGTCACTTCCTCTGGATTTTCGAGATCGTGAAGTGGATGCTAGATGCATCTACATCAGAGTCTTGGTCTACGAAAAGGGCCAAGAGACTGCCAGATCAGAATGCAAACGTGCTCGAGACTCATTGGCCGACCTGATCCACGCCAATCGCCCGCCTTTTGCAACTCTGGTTAGGCTTTCTAAGGAGTTGGCCCACGTACATAAGCAGGCAGGAGATTCCTCTGGCTTCCAAACTGTGCAGAAATGGACAGCAAATAAGTTGGAAAACTACGTTCTGAGGCTGTTTTCGGGACCAGATTGCAGTAGCAATGCTTCGGCGTTGATCGATCACTTCGTAGAGGTCGGCTTAAGCTACCAGAATCATTCCAAGCAAGGTGAAGCACACCGGTGGTTTGAGCGGGCTCATGGACTGTCGGTTAAGATATTTGGGTGTGACGATTCAACCTCACAGCGACTTGAGAAGGCGGTCAGGGAAAGGTGGTACTGCGGTGACGGCAATTTGCCCAGCAGTAGGCACTAAAATAAACTATCATTGTTATTTCCAGAGAATTGCTCTTTGTTTATCAGGGAGCCACTTTCGATCTAACAATGTGGTTACGGATGTTAGAGTTTGTTAGGTGATGAGGTTGGACTCTATTTTAAACTACCTAGGTAGTCCCTGTCTAGATGCCATAGTTTCTTTTCCTATTGATAGCCATCTAACTCTCTCGAGTCCATCGAGCTCAGCTAGAATGGGATCTTCACAGGACAAGAGCCATGTCTGAGCTCAAAGGGGATGACCCTGGCTGCGTGGATCCCGCGGGTCCCACGGTTCGCCCTGAAAGTCGTTCGATGAAGGGAGACACAATATCTGAGACTTGGCGCGATCGTAACAGTATTAATATGCTACTTAATTCGCTGGTGATGTAACGGTTATCTCCCAGAATTAAACTTCCATTACAACGCAACATCGTCTCAACTCTAAACGGCAACCATGTCACCATCATCTATTGAAACGAAGCTCCCCAACCTGTCTTTGCAAGTCGGTCCGGATCATGAACTAAAGTTAGTTGATATTCCGGTGCCATCGCCCAAACATGGCGAAGTTTTGATCAAGGTGAAGGCCGTTGGGATCTGTGGGTAAGGTGTCACTCTAACCTGATACTCTCTCTACCTGAACGTTTGTTTATTCACGCAACAATAGATCGGATATTTACTTCTGGAAGGCAGGCGGAATAGGCCCGCTTAGAATTGAGAAAGATTATGTTCTTGGGCATGAGGGTGCAGGTGTTGTTGTTCAATGTGCACCAGATGTCCACTCTCTCCAAGTCGGTATGTGACAAGCTTCCCTATACTCAAGGTGCCCAGAATTTGTACCACAGTACTGACATGCAGTGAAACAGGTGACCGCGTGGCTATTGAGGCTCCTATGCCATGTGAAAATTGCCAGTTTTGTCAGGGCGGAAGACGCAACATGTGCAGCAACCTGCGCATCATCGGCGTGTATCCTACCGACGGTGCCTTGCAGAGATACATGGTCCATCCAGCCAAACTGTTACACAAGTCTGTTAAAACTATCTACTAGCAGACCATCCAAGCTCAGTCACTGACAACAACTCTTTAGGCTTCCAGACAACATTAGCTTTGCCGACGCCGCGCTGTTGGAGCCACTCAGCGTAGCAATCCAAGGAATCCGGGATGCCGGTGGTCTTCCACTCGGAAGCGCCGCCTTGATCTGTGGTGCCGGGCCTATCGGCTTGTTGACTCTAGCAGCTGCCAGGGCCTCTGGAGCTCATCCGCTGGTTATCACAGACATTGAACCGACCAGGTTGGAGTTTGCCCAGAAGCTCGTGCCTTCGTGTTTAACATACAAGGTTGACACGAGCCTGACACCTGAGGAGAATGCGAAGACCATCAGGCAGTTGTACGGACCAGGAGAGTACTCTGCTCCCGAGACAGTTCTCGAATGTACTGGCGCAGATAGCAGCGCCCTTGTTGGATTCCATGCTGCTAGAATGAGTGGCAAGCTTATCATTCTTGGAGTTGGCAAAGGAACCTTTACCGATTTTCCAACAGAGCTTATGATGGGCAAAATGGTCAGTATCATCTCTCCCCGGACAGCCGTTGAATTCATCTAACATGCTGTAGCTTTCTATCAAGTATTCTCGCAACTACTATGATACCTGGCCGGCTGGCATTGCGTTACTCAGCGGGGGGTTGATTAATCTAGACGGGCTCGTCACACATAGCTTCCCGCTGGAGAGGGCAGCAGAGGCCTTTGAGTTGGCTGCTAATGCCAAGCATGACACTCTCAAGGTGCAGATTGTTGACGAGCCTGATGACTCTCAGTAGTAATCTGTGTCTTTTGGTGATGGGAGGAACTCGGGTTTCAATAGTAGCAGGTGTGGTTGAAATAAGATTTACACTAGGGAAGAGGATGAGGATCACCCTCCCATGAGGATCAAAGTCTCCTCTGACAAGGTGATAGATAGGGGGTGCACACTCTGTCGACCCAGCTTAGATTTCCCCCGATGTAACTCTTTCAAACTTGTTTGTATCGTGTGTATATACCAGAACCGATGGAGTAGCTGGTGGTTGAAACGGGATCGTGTAGCATAGGTTTTGTCCTCGGAGAGAAGCGTCACTTGTAATAACCGTCAAGATAATGACTAGCATGATGACTACTTGGAAGAAAAAAGAAATCAGCCTTCCCGGGGCCGTTTAGATGCGTGCCAGCTCTTCCGACTCGATGATTTGCGTCGAACTCCCATTCAGTGCAATCCGGACCAAAGCCCTAGCAAGGCCGTCCACCTTGATAGCACCATACAGCTTCCCAGTAAGGATACCAAAGTAACCTACATTCGATGGCAAAATTCCGCTTGGACGCGCACACCAAACATCCAAGCGGTCCTCATTCTTTGCAAGGTCACATAGCCCCTTTTCAACTTGGCCCTATATCAAGTCAACATATGGTTTCATAGCAAATACAAGAACTACATACCTTGACAAGCCGAGTATCAGCCATGAATGATAAAGACTTGTCCTGATCCCACTCGGCATATTTTCCGCTGCAGAAGACAAAGCGGAAATTCTTGTTGTCCGGCAAGCTGGGTCCCAGGCGCTTCGCGAATGCATTGGCAGCGGCAAGGGTGTAATCGACTTGAACCTTTCGATAGGTATCAATATCGGAGAACTGCGATGAACGTCCACCTATAGCCCTAGTGACGAGTTAACGTGGAGAAGACGAAGAGGCTACCTTTGATAGACGCACCAGATACAGGCCTCACAACCGGCAAGTTGCTGGAGCAGGTCATGAGGGTAGGTAGAAAAGTCCTCGTGAATAATCACGGTAATCTTTGCATTCTTGCTGACGTCGTCGGGGAGTTCTCGTCTGGAGAGAACGTATGCGTGGGTGATGGCCTCGTTCGCAATACACTCACGAACGACGGCACTGCCT
Organism: Fusarium ambrosium; assembly: GCA_003947045.1. Taxonomy (NCBI): domain Eukaryota; kingdom Fungi; phylum Ascomycota; class Sordariomycetes; order Hypocreales; family Nectriaceae; genus Fusarium; species Fusarium ambrosium. The sequence continues at coordinate 180,653 of NIZV01000019.1, forward strand.
ACGAGGCCTGTGGAACCGGTGATGATAACCTTCATGGCGGATTTTTTTTTTTTTTTGATGGGATGAGAGCTTCCTGGTGGGTTGTTTATCGCCAGCGTTAGGTCCTCGTTCTCTCTCCAAGTGGCGTTTGCTGTAGCGACGTTCCGCAACCAGGGTAACGCAAATTCTAGGCCGGATACTCTGTACAAGATAAATCTGAACCTGTCAAAGAGCAGATAGATAAATAAGAGAGTCTAGACTCCGCATTTTCCATATCCAGTTCCACGCCATCAATACGCAATCCTGACTAATGCGTAGCTAGAACTTTCTCAACGTGGCCGCGGATCCCGCGGGCCGAGAATCAAGTTCGTCTTGGCTTCTACCAATAGAATATAATAGTCTGGCTTTCCTTTTCTAAGATTTGTCAAGTTCCGCCATTAAGCAGCATCTAATTGCTCTGGAAACGGGCAACACTGGAATGTTTTCTTGACTCTTCCGAATCAGCCAGGCCAAGAGCCCCTTTTTAGCTTAGGTACATAAGCGAGCCGCCCCCTTTCTTATATTATAATCCGCAAGTGTGAAACACAATAAACCGCCATGCCAATGGCAAAAGTGAAAGATACCTTTCAACAGGTACGTACCGAGGTAATTAGGCCATTTATTCTTCTCAACACCAAGTAATTACACATTGCATTAAATTCTGCAACCTTCTTAGAGTCAACCTAATTCTAGGGTAGTTCTTATTCAGCGGCTCGCTAAGGCGATTGACATTCATCTGTGCAAGCTCACCACTCTAGTGCAGTGCCATTAGAAAAATATTACTATACACTCCTACCAACCGATCAACCTAGACCATGAGGGAGGTTCCCTGCCTGCAAGAATCTCGGTACATCAACTCTATCCATTGGTTCACTCCGATCCTTCACCTCCAACATCATGTTCCGGATTTCTTCCATCCCGTCCGTCAGGGCTCCGCTTGAGGCTTTGGAAGAACTTCTCAGGCGAGAAACCACCTTGTCTGTCATCTCGGAAGCATCCTCTTCCGGTATTAGCCAGCATCGATGCCATGCCCCCTCCCCTTCCGCTTTATACGCGGCCATTGCTATTCTGGCATATGGTGACACTCGTTCGTGCCCTATGTCAGCCATGTTGGCCTCTGTGTCAAGTTGGTCAAGAATCTCATTGATCAACCATGCTTGGTTAACAATGAGAACGACCGCCGTCACGCTGACGAATATCTCTCGTGGGCAAGCCGTGACGCATCCGTAGTTAAGCTGAGGACTGTCAAGCATAACTACTACAGGGATGTTGCCCAAGAGGGAAGCACCAGCTTCAACAAAGACCCTCAGCGTCTGAAAGATCTCTCTGGAGTTCGTGTAGTTCAGATTCATACCCGTAGAGAGCTTGTAGCGCAAAACTTGGTTGAAGATTGCGCTGAGATAGAGAACCCACGGACTATCCAAGGGACGAAGGTCAAAGTTGGGAGCAGCACCTTGTTTGAGAAGGCACCGGATTAGCGGGCCTCCCTCCTTATACTTACCATCCTCAACACTTTGGCAGAATTTGCGCAGAAGTACACCCAAGATCTCACCAAGGTTGTCCCTCGGCTGCATCTGGGGTATTCGATCGATAGTGTACTCCACAAGCCCTGACAAGCCTGCCCAGAGGAGAAATGTGGCCTCAGCCTCTTGTGGTTTCTCTTGGGATGTGAACCACGCCTCTTGAATCTCATAAACGGGTCTTGACCACAGCTTTCCACTCTTGTAGGTTCCCTCAACGGCCGAAAGAAGACCTGTCGGGGGAGAGCCATCTCCGTCCATACCCCAGGTGGCGGATTTCAGAAATGATACAAGCTCATTGCGTCTCCCAAAACCCCAAGTGGGCTCCCAAATGTGGCACCGTAGTAAACAGGCCCGGATCAGTCTCGTACGAGCTTCATTTTTGCAAATCTCGTCTGTCTGCCAAAGACTCCGCCCGTCTTCACTATCAAGAAGATAGTCACGGGCTGTCCGGTGAATGAACCTGACCGTCATGTCTGCGTGGTATGCCACAGAGATGTCTTGACCCTGTTTGAGAGCCTGCTCCACAACAAACTCAGACGACACCTCAAGAAGTCCGGCTGAGCGGGTTTCGACCACTTTTGCAATGTGAGAGCACCTCCTATCAATCTCTGTAGTGGAAAGCTCTTCACTGCGGTCCAAGAATCGATCCAAAACAGACAAGTCAGTGGCGGCCATCAGCTCAAAGACGGACACTGACATGTGCCTCATGCAAGGAAGGGTTTGTGAGTTCCCAAATTCATCTGCATATTCCGCCGCAAAGATGATGTTGAAGAACCAAGAGGCCGTCTTTTGGTAAATTTCACGGTCGTCATTAGATCTGGACAACATGTCTTTGTAAAGTGCCACCAGGTCTCCCGGCATCGAGTCAAGTCTCTGCCGGAGCTCCGGATCAGAGTCACCATTCTCGATTCCCCTTGCGAGACTCTTGGAAACAAGGACAACCCAGAGGAACACCCCATCGGCCTTTTGTATGATCCTATCCACAAGAATGTCGATGCGTAGTTCCCGGTCTGTTGGTGAGATGACTGAGATGGCCCGACCTAAGCATCCTGCAGCATACTTGCTCATGTCTCCTACCGTTAGATCCTGCATTCTCAGGTTTGCGTAACCCTGTAGATGATTTTGCAATATCTGTTCCGGGCGACTCGAAAGACAGAGTTTCATCCGTGGCCCCAAAAGTCTGTTCAGGAGGAAGAGAAGATCGTGACAATCTCGCTGAGGGGTAAATTCGTCCAGGCCATCAATGAACACACAAATGCCGCTCGCGGACTTGGAAATGTAGTTTAGAAGAAGAGTTTCCAGTTTCTTCGTATCCCAATCCGCGGTTGATGACGGCTTTTTGCGTGTCTTGTATAAGTAATCCAAAGCCATTTGTCGGTCTTGATAAAAGATCTGGTGCATTAAAGAGCAAAGGAGACCCTTTAAGCTTTTTTGCATCTCAGACCCTGCTTTCCAGAAGTAGTGAGAGAAGATCTGGACTCCAGGCTGCCATTTGTTCAGAAGTCTCTTTGCCTTGGGATTGGATGAGATAAACTTCATCAAAGTGCTTTTCCCTGAACCTGGCTTGCCAGAGATCCAGTAAATGGGGTCTTTGGATTTCAACCAGTTCACGAAACTGTCCCAGGGTCTTTTTCGTCCTTCAAATCTGGGGCTCGGTGACAAGCTGGGCACAGAACGGGCGTCAACGTCTGTTTCCTCCCCTGTCCTCTCTGAAGGGGGATATCCCTCATCGGACATATCGGACTCCTCATCGGGCTCCTCTAAAATCCAGCAGCAGGTTTCAGGATAGTTATCAGTGATCTGATTCTTCCGTTCCTCCATGTTTTCGAATTTGAGACTTTGTAGAAGCTTCTCGTAAGCGAGTTCTTCAGCTTGTTTGTCCTTCCATTTCTGAAACTCGCCAACTTGAACTCGCGTGCTTCTCTCAACAGCAGCAATATGTGTTTGTACTAGTTCAGTATTCTTGAGCGATTCAGACTTGATGTGCACTTCCATGCGAGATTGTGCATTGTGAATAGCCTGCATGAGTTGGTCTCGCGTTTCCACATTTCCCTGGGCGATCTGATCGAGTTTATTTTCATTTTTTGAAGAGTATCGCTGGATTGTCTCTTGAAGAAGGTGGCGTGAGTTTGTGAGAGCGTCTTGTTGTTCGATTGTAGAGGCATCAACTCTATCAAGCGTCCTCACAAGAAGTCGAGTGTTCATCGCCGATTGGATATTTGTAAGGCTGGTTTCCAACTGTTGCAGACGCGGCTTCCGGAGGAGGGTTTTGAATCCGAGTTGAATACTGGTTCGAACTCCTTTCTGGCCGTTTTGAGGTGAAAGATTTTGCATCTCTTGGGCTAACCTGTTCGTAACCTCGAGGCACTTTTCGGCTGTGTCTCGAAGAGCCAAGTCATCACTCGAAAGAACCCCGCTGCCTCTGTTCAAATTATCTTTCAATGTCCAAGATATTTTTGAGAGTTCCAGGCTGTAGTCGTTAAGGCTAGGGTCGGGCCGTCCATTATTGTAGATCTTCCTGCAGAGCGAGATAGTCTCTCCAGTGAAGGTTATCGTTTGCATGATGCTGCAGGCAAGCCCGAGGGCTGCTAGCGGCTCGAGGCCAGACATGATCTCGGGGGGAGGGACAATCCGTTGCTGTTCGGATTTTTCTGATTGAAACCAAAAGGGTGGAAGGAATGTGAGAGATGAGAACAGAGGATATGAGTCTCCGCTGGATGGCCGTGAGATGGCTGTTGGATGGCTGAGCGTGCAGGTGCAGGGGTACCTCTCCTCGGCCAATGACAATGATCTCGAGGCTTTTTCTGAGGGCTTCCCTAGTGCTCAATTACAACTGCCCAAAGCATCTTCCCGCGCATTAAATGCATGTTTTCAACAGTAACAAATAGTTCGGATAGCTGTAGGCGAGCTATGTTGCTCGCGGTAGCTGTAGCGATCCATGGATCCAAGGCGATGGACGATGAGATGAGCGTAAAGATGATGAAAGATCGGCATAAGGGGCAAGAGGTCACACAAGAGTCGGTCAGCCCATCTACCTCAGCACATTGGTGTTAGTAGAACTAGCAGAGTTGGGTATACTTCCCTCAACGCTCAAAGATACCTACCACGCGGTCATAAAAAAACTTAAGATATTAAAGTTAACTATCTCTAGTATTTAACGCAAAAGTTTCACTAAATAAAATATAATAAAAATATTAGAGATAACTACCTAAACTATTTAAAGATTTATATTATTATTTCTTATTTTTATCTCTTATTTAGCTCATAGTTAGGCTATAAACTGAGTATTCTTTATTGAGCATAACTATCCTAGTGTCTCAAGTTTTTTTACGACCGCGTGCCTACCTAGGTATACAACTGAAACTTTAACGTGCGCAATGAGCCCCCCCCCCCCCCCCCCCCCGTCTCAAAGAGCGAAACGGAAGCAAATTTTCCAATCTTTTCATCATGACTTCACAATACCTGAGAAAGAAATTCGATTCGAGGTGAAGCTGTCACGATGGAAGCCATACTAAAAGCACCACCAATCGCAGATCGGAGCGGAAAGTGGGGCCGCACACCGAACCCGCCAGGCGGATTTTCTCTTCTCCCTCTAAATTTTGGCGATAACCATCGGCCCACCACGGACGACCCCTCGAACAATGACTCAATTCGCACAAGTATAGCTTCCCCGCCCTTTCTTTTGCGATCATGGTGCTCCCTCTTGGTCGCGGAAGCTTTGCTCTGCGCCGCGGGGCATGCGCAAGCTCCTTGACGCTGCTACGGGCAAAGCAATGCTTACCCCGGCGCTGCTACGCCCAGAGCTCCGACCCGGAGGCTAAAGCTGCAGCTGATGGGACGATCAACGAAGCCTACAAGAAGGATATCTTGGGCCTCTGGGAGAAGTGTATGGCTCTCTCATATCCTCCACATGCAATGGCTAACACGCGTCAGACAGCAATGCGGATCTGCCCCTCAAGAACACCAGACCTGGCAAATACTCCGGGCTGCTGGGCAAGAAGAGGGCCGTATCCAAGAGCCTGATCTTTGCCGACCTCACAACCTCTTCAGGGGAAGTGATCCAGCTCTGCGCCGACGCTGCCAACGACCCCGAAGCCCACGCCCTTTTACGCGACGTCCCTGCCTTTAGCCCCGTCCTCGTCGATGTGATAAACGAGACCCCGAAGAATGAAAGCGTCGGAGAGCCTTCATCCGCTCCTTCCAAGCCTACCGTCTCCCTTACGAACCTCCGAACTCTAAACAGCATCCCAAAAGACCTCATTGTTACGAAAGAGGTCAACTTCCCACCGCACAAGCGACATTACCAGATCAAATTCCACCCAGAGCTTCAGGCCCGCCTCAAGTTCCGGTCATGGCTCAAGGCAGAGCTGACCAAGGGCTTGCTAAACAAGGGATTCATCGACGTTGAGACTCCGACACTGTTCAAGTCAACACCCGAGGGCGCCAGGGAGTTTCTCGTCCCGACTCGCCGACGTGGCATGGCGTATGCTCTAAACCAGAGCCCTCAGCAGTACAAGCAGATTCTCATGGCGAGCGGTATCGGACAGTACATGCAGTGGGCTCGCTGCTACCGTGACGAGGACTCACGGGCGGATCGCCAACCGGAGTTTACGCAACTGGATATGGAGTGGTCATTTGCTGGTGCAGCAAAGGTGAGGCAGGACGTCAACGACATCGTTCTAGATGCTCTGGAGGCTCTACGGCCGGCGCATAGCTATAAGGAGATTCGGAAGCAGCGAGTACCCATATTGACGGAGATTCCTGATGGCCCACAACCCTCGGATGAGCCTCTTGCGCACGAGTTCACAACGATCAAGTTCCAGGACAGCATTGCATCTTATGGAACTGACAAGCCTGACTTGCGCATCCCCAACAAGGTATAGTTCTCGTATGTATAATGTCAGCACACGCCGCTGACAATTTCAGGTCCATGCTCTTCCGGACCTTGAGCCTTACCGCCAGTTCGTCAGCATGATCACTGATCTAGAAGATCCGTTGGTCGAAGCGTTCACATTCCCACTAGATAACTGCTCTCCCCAAGAGGCGCGCGAGTTTGTCATCAAGTTCATGGATGATTTGCCTACGGGACTGGCCAACAACCCCGATGGACAGCCTTCAGTGCTAGTGTACGACTCGAGTAAGCCACTCATGGGCTTGAGTTCCGTCGGCTTCGAATTTGAGGCCATCTTGGATCTTGTGTCTGAGGGCAAAGAACTCAAGGATGGTGATCTCATCGTCTTCCAGGCCAGGGAGAAGCCCCAGGGTCAGTACTGCAAGGGCTCCACCAAGATTGGCGAGATTCGCAGTGCTCTCTGGAAGGCCCTGGTCGAAGCAGAGTACATGTCGACGCCAAAGCTCGGCACCCCTGGCTCACTACAGTTTGTGTGGGTTACCGAGTTCCCCATGTTCAAGCCCGTCGAGGAGGGTGAGCCAGGTCAGGAGGGCAGCGCTGGCATCGCTGCATCCCACCACCCCTTCACCGCACCCCTTTCTCAAGCTGACCTCGAACTCCTCTTCACCAATCCCCTCGATGCCAAGAGTGCAGCCTACGACCTTGTACTCAACGGCGTCGAGGTCGGTGGTGGCAGCGAACGTATCCACGTCGCCGAGGTTCAAAAGTTCATCATGCAGGACATCCTCAAGGTGCCCAAGAAGCGAATCGCCGATTTCGCTCACCTATTTGAGGCCCTGCAGTCAGGATGTCCTCCCCATGCTGGCTTCGCCCTGGGCTTTGATCGACTCGTCGCGCTCATGACTGATACGTCGACAGTGCGGGATGCCATGGCGTTCCCCAAGACAATGAAGGGAGAGGATCCGCTCGTCAGGTCGCCGAGCAAGTTGACGAAAGAGCAGCTTGAACCTTATGGGCTGTGCCTCCGGGGTCAGAAGGAGTAATTGAACCTCATTGCATGCAGAGGGCAGGTCGGGGCAGGTCGAGGCAACCCAGCAAGGGAAGTATAGTTTTCAACACAATGAAGCCATCGTGTTCAATGCATTTTATAATGATTCTTATGGAATTCATTGGGCATGATGGCTGGGTTGTCTAGTCATGAGGAACCATCCAAGACGGGAGGATTTGGATAGTGCCTTGGCCTGCAGTAGCTGAGGGTGTCACATCGCGACTCACTAGAAATGTTTTATGTTTGGGATAGGTGGCGAATTATGCCGTGTATTATAAGTGTAGACAAGTGTATCATAGAGGTGTGTTATAGAACAAGAACATATCACAAGAGCACATCACATGGTAGACCAGAAGATGAAGTAAATATGTTTAATGAATTGATGCTCGTCTAAAAAACAGTTCTGTGCTTCGCGCGCGTCGTTAAACCGTTGCATTATGCCCATTGCCTAACCAGTTCCGGCAACGACGTTCTATCGTGTTGCTCGTACTCTATTGCCCTTGGGTCCCCAAACTCCAAATGAATCATGAAAATGCCTTTTTCGCGCGAGGGGGTATCTCTCGAAGGTCGTGATGTTGTCGTGTTGCTTAGGCCATGATGAAGCCGAAAGCAGTGGCGCCGAGGGCAACCAGGGCAGCAACGGCACCAGCCTGACCGCGCAGGCTAACGGCAGCGTTGTCGTTGTCGTCGTCATCGTCGGTGCTGGTAGCAGCCTCGTTCACAGCGCTGCTGACACGGGAAGCAACGCTACCAGCCTTGGTAGAAACCCAAGTCTCAGCGGCGTCGATGGCGGTGCTGATGTGGGAAGCCTTGTCCTTGGCCCAAGACTCGGCCTCGGAGGCGTGCTCGGAAGCCCAGCTCTTGACGTCGGATGCCTTGTCCTTTGCCCAGGACTCAGCTTCGGAAGCGTGGCCCTCAGCCCAGGTCTTGGCGTCGTTGGCCTTATCCTCAGCCCAGGTCTCAATGTCGTCGCCAAGGTCGCGGCGGACTTCGGGGGCCTGGGTGATGGCGGGAGCGGCATTGTTGGCGGCGACGAGGCCGGCGGTAGCGAGGACGACGATCTTAGTGAAGAGCATGTTGATGGTGGTGTTGTTGTGTAGATGTGGTGGTTGAGTGTTGGTGTAAGAGTAGAGTGTTGGTTGTTGTTGAGTAAAGGTTAGAGTGGAAAACCTGGGGTATTTGACTGTTGTTGTGTTGCAATGAACTGAGATGGGAAATCAAGATTAGAAGGGGGCATAATCTCCCTTCATATATATATCCGTCTCACGGGCTTGTTTCAATTTTGTTTGCCTTTTTCCCTTGGTCATCTCATTTCGCAATGTGGCGGGGACACAGAAAAGTTGCGTCAATGCCTCCACTAACTTTTCAGCTCACCCTTGTCACAGCCATTTAAGCAAACCGAGTGAACCAATCACGGCTTCTCCCTTTCGCAGGGCAGGGGATCTCCAGCTTTGTTCGTCCCCTGCTGTCGATCGGCTGTGGCTCCGCCTAGACTGCGCCATGCCGGGCCATGTCATCACCGCCTGTATGTAAGAGTCCGACAACCGACCAAAGAGTCCGAGCTGTCAACTGCCGTTTTTGTTTTGTTTTTCCCCTGTCAGACAAGTAAGATCCAGGGGATTTAATTACCTGATTTTGTCTCGGTGAGTTGCGCGGCGAGAGTGGCAAGGGAAAATGCCACGAAAGGGCAATGAACATTCCCGATCTAGACACAGCCAGCCACGCACGGTACGTATCAAACGGTTCGGTTTCGGTTAAACTGTAGAGTTAGAGTTTTGGTCCCGTTGCTATTTTGGTTGCAACGCGTGGTTGGCAGCCACACTGGGGGCGCAGGGAGACGTGGCGACGCCATTTATCAATGGGGCTGGTGACCCTGCGCATGAGACGGGACGCGTTGCCCCGTGCAGAGGGAGAGGCCTCCTAAAGCAGGCTGATAGAAATAATTACGTAGCGCCAAGAATTCAGTGGTTTCGAATGAATTGCTTCGCAAACTCAGTTTTTTGGGTATGCATAATGGAAATAAGGTAGGTAGGTATCCTCTTTGACGTCGTCGGCAGGGATCTTAATTGGCTGCGATAAGTCAATAACACAATGACACCACACTAGCTAGCATTTTCGATAGTTCTCTAATTTGGCAATAGACAAGGTTCAGGGTAGTGGCGCCATCATATCAACGGTTCTCCTTAACAATGCATTTATTTCATCAAAAAACCTCAACAGTACTACCTACCTAGGTAGTATAGATCCTGCCTCTCGTGCATGCAGTTACCTAGGCTTCTTGCTTAGTAGCCGCTGCAAATCATCCAAAGCAGCCTTGACTTGATCCCTTTGAGCGCTCTCCAAGCTTTCAGTGTCAACTGACAACTCATCATCAATGTCCTTCAGCTTGGTCTGAACCATCACAAGAACGTGGCGAAGCCCAAGTGCCTCGTCATCAGCGTTTGCGTATGCAACAGCAGTTCGCAAAATGTTCTTGATTGTTCGACCCTACCAAAACGTTGCTGCTTTAGATATACTGGCCTCTTTAGAGAAACATGAGGGGGGTTTTTCACTTACATTGAACCTCAGCTTGCCAAGAGCTGAAAAAGCAGAAGGAGTCCAAGAGTCGTCCACCCGCACATCTTTGTTCGCGGCAATCAGTCGCTCCCAGATCATTGCCTGGGCCTCGTCTGATAGGTCGCCGTAGGAAATCGTGGCATGGATTCGACTCTTGAATGCTTCATCAAAGTCTTGCTTGCGATTAGTTGTGAGGAACAGAACGCCCTGGAAGTATTCGATCTTCCTGAGAAACACTGATTCCCTCACCTGCTAGCTTCGATCTAGGAATCTTGAAGGGCTTCAGCCAAGCTCGGGAGCCGTGCGTACCTGCAACGATGGCATTTCGATCCATCTCAGCTGAGTTTCGTTTGCATAAGAGCACGTCAGCTTCGTCGAGAAGACAAACAGCATCCCATCTCTTCGTCAGAGTAAAAACCGCCTCCAGCGTCTCCTCTAAATATTCGACATCGGTGCTCAGCTCTCCGCTGGATATGGAAAACAGGGGGCGCTCAAGGTAGTCTGCCACGCTTTCTAAAGATCCTGGAAGCATCACTTAACCGCAGTTGGCACACAGTGACCTACCCGCCGTGAGCGTCTTTCCCAGTCCGGGCTTTCTATGGTTTCGTTAGTAGATGTACATCTAATCCATGAGTGAACAACGTACCCGTGCAAAAGGAAAAGTAGCCCTTGGCCTTTGCCGGACACTACATCGCCAAATGAGCTTGATTCTCTGTGGCCCTTCACCAGAGCTTGAATGAGATGCGTTGTTGCTTTCTCTAGTTGCAGGGCGTTAAAAGCCGTCTTATCCCAAGCGACATCCCGAAGTTGATCACTGAGCACCCAGAACCATTTCTTCTTCTTCAGGCCGAACGCAGGGACTGAGGCTGGGAATAAGAGGTGGAAGTCGTCCTTGAAGCTCTCTTCCACCACTCCGGATGATCTGTCTAAAGTGTTAAGATCGGGGAAAAGCGGGTCGTTGATTTCTTGGGTTTTTATGGCGGTATTGAACCCCATGCTGCCCCTATTGTCCTCGGAATCATCGGGGTCGGCAACTGGAAGGGCAGAACACTGGCGTCGATGGCGGCTTCTCGTCTCGTGGTCAAGATTAGGTATACTCCTTGCCTTGGACTTTGATTTGGCCTCCTTTAGATTGCCTCGTAAATCCACAAACTCAGCGGGATCCCCCTGGCCTTCACTAAGAAACGTCTTGTAGCCAACGAACACACATTCATTAAGCTGCAGTACACATCAGCTACTAACGATAGTCACTGGAGATGTTCTCTCTGAACCGCGATAGTTGGGAATCACTGATTCACCTGGTTCGCGAGCAACAGAGGGTTAAGGGATGCATCGTAATCACGGAACTCCGTCTGCTATTCAACGTTGGCGTATGCTTGTGTTGCAAATAACGAAAAGTCGTCTCCAAGAACCTTCTGTAGCGTCGCAGCCCTGGCGAGCGATATCTTCTTCAGTAATCACCAGCCCTGGTAGTTCTTTGATTGCGATCAAGGGTAGATCTGAGATCTTACACGCCTGTGATCCCATGACGTTGACACGGCAAATGTGTCGAGTTAGTCCAGGGGGGAGCACCGTCATGTCCAATTCGGAAGCCGGTCACCCCCCAAAAGTCCCCATTATTACCCTATTTGATAGACATTGCGGCATGCGATATACCTATCCAACACTCTTGAAGCTTTCTGACGTAGAGGATCACCAGGCTGCTTGGAGAATAAATCGTCTAGAGCATGTCGCCGACGACCTGGTCCTCCTTAGAGTACCTGCCGTGGTCTGTGATGATGCTAACCATGAGACTGTTCTTTTGGATGAACCTGTGTAAGACCACAGCCCTTCGACAGATCTCCTCGCTGTTGCTCTAATCATCCATGAGAGATCTAATCACATTTCGTTTGAAGAAGAGCTCTGAGAAATGACTTCGAAGTTTGATTGAAAAGCTCCCAAGGTCGGTGTTTTCGTAGGAGTTCATAATGGGGGCCTCTTTGTGCCAGGTCCACATCCAACGAAGAACAACCGTGTAGTCTTGCCAAGTTTGGTGCTCCTTCTTTTGTTGGGAGACAGCCATTCGGTTGGAATGATTTCGACATCGCGACCGTTGAGGCCTTTAACATCATACTCGAAGATATCCACAAAATCTTTGGGTTGGGCATGCTTCGTTGGCTTGGGCTAGGTCTTTGTTTTAGTGAGTTGATTCATATGTACATCTTTCCTCGATGGTGGGCTTGGTTTGGATCATACCGTGGCCGCAGTTCTTCCAACTACAGGTTGGATGGAGTCCTGAACAGCAGGCTGAGCGACCCCTAAGCCCCTAAAATAACCAGGCAGCCTGATAGTCCTTTAGTGACATGGTGACAGTGAGGAACGCGCTCAAGTTCAGAAACTTATTTCTTTGCGAAGATAGATGAGGTATTAGAGAGAAATATAGAAAAAGATATGAAAGGCTTCAAATAACAAGCCCGTTATGATTGTTCCTTGGCTCAGCTGCCTGGGTGTGCAGTAGAAACCCATGAGGTTCGCTAGGCGTAGATGCAAATGGTCATCCATTGCAATCTCTTTTCTTGGGGTAACCCTTATCCAAAAAGAACAGTAAGGCAAGTTTTTAAGGCCTCCCAATATTGTGTGTCATATCATGATTGCCTGATATGCTGGTGCCAATTGTTTTGTGGCTGAGATGTATTTTCAACCCATCCATCCAATGCCTCGGTCGGAGCTTGCTTGAGGCACTTGCTTCTTCAAACCCCGCCTCCACTACTTCCTCTTGACATCTCCAGCTTTCCCTCTCTTATTGTATTTTTGAATCATTCCAGAAGTAGTTGGAGAACAATATCTCGCCCTAGGATCCTAGTTTCAACACGCCAACCTGGGCCGCCTCAAAGAACGACATGAATTGGATTGAACAAGGACCTGTCTTCGACATCACCGAAGATGAGTTGCTTGAAGCCGTGAATATGCACAAGCGTTTCCGCATGCCGTTGGTGGCACCACGGGTTGTGTTAACTGATCTGCCGAACTTTGACGACATCACGCAGTACGGAGTGAGCGAGGAGATCCAGCAACACCTCTGGTCCAACGAGATCGCTCGGCTTCTCGGAGCCATAACCAGTCCTGAGGCTTTGGCTTTCAAAGGGAGCAAGGCCCTGGCTATTGGCTCCAAAAGCTCGTATGAGATGCTCGCCGCTATGGCAGATCATGTCTGGGAGGCTCTCAACATTGCAGCATACGACGGCGAGGGCCTCCTCGCGACGGACGTCAAAGAGCTTTGCAAGGTTGATTTATTGAAGAGCAGCCGACTTGTCTTGGTCTATCTGTGCGGCAAGGAAGAAGATGACGATGCACCAGGCATTGAAGACCTCTTCAACTTTGTCGACTACTTGACAGCCGTATTGGCTCAAATACTGTGCGATGCAGCTGAAGGAAAGTTGTTTCACCTCCATATTCTTGCCCAATTGGTCAAGTTGTCCGCCAAAATAAAAACTGTGTCAAGAAGGCTGCAGGCATGTGCTCAGATCTCCATCGAGAAGGGTATTTCCGACCGAAAGATTGACGAACTCGACACCGAGCCCCTTCCAGAAGGAATGCGAGGCTTACAGGGAGAACTTGCATCATTGGACTCTTCGAGCAAAAAGGACTCCATGCGGAGCGTTTATTACCTACAGTGTGCCAAGTATAGACACGGCATTTTCGACCTACTTCGTTTTGTTCTAGTCCCTCTACGCCGAACAGACAAACTGACTAGCAACTCCGCTACCCCATACGAACTTTGTTCAGCAGTCTATGGGATGCGCTTCGAGCGTTTCCGCACGCTGGTCTATCAGGATCACGAAAACGACTTCTCTGGTACCTCTGATGCGTCGACTGTCAACTGCGCCAGGAGCTCATTTCGCAGGCTTTGGGCGGCCGTCTCGCATGTTCGGAGATTTGGATCAACATATTGCCAGCCGCCATTCACCACAACCCGCGACTCAAGTGGCACGCACAGCCAGTCAGAGAGCATTGCCATTGACCATCACGACAGGTTGGTTGGTACCCGCATCGTCTGGGGCAGGGGACTGGTACACAGTGAAATGAGTCCTACGCACCGCACCATTTTCATTGAGTCCATGAGCCACATCATCACTGTGATGATCCCATTCATTATGACGAGTCCGATTATAGCGTGCTCTATGAGCGAGTTTATCACCACAGCCAGTTTCACCAAGCGTCGGTATGAGCGCCACGGGGAGCCGATCAAGCCATATGCGTTTGACGGGTACAGCACCTTCTTTTCCATAACTACCCTCCTTCCGACTGAGAATTCTGCTGGGCGGCCCATTGAATGGTCCTGGAACCCCCCAAGCTCGTCTATATTCACCGGTATTGGTTATGAGGTTAGATTTCCTTTGGATCCAAGGCCAGCATCAGATAACGACCTGGCAATGTGGGGACCCATTCGACGTCATCAAGCGAAACTTGACAAATCCAGCAACAAGATGAAGACTTGGATCCTAGAGGAAAAGGGTGTAATGGTACGCTGTAAGCCATTTGTCTTGATGCTTATGCTCCTCTGCACCATCCTTGTTGTCGGCGGAGTGTCTATTGGCGTGGCCGTCGGGGATCGAATCACCGGCGTGGATCCCTTCAACATCACGACGTACTGCTGGGTGATAGCTGCGTTCATACTTCTAGTAGCAAAGAACGTTCGAGTTCAGAATTGGCCGTGGAACGACTTCTTACACGGGCGTGTCTTGTGTAAGAGCATCTCGGAGCTATCCTCGGTAACTGGCGTCAACGAGCAGCTTATCCTCGCCAAGCTACTTCAAGACGAGTCCATCTCGGTCCTGCAGACGCGAGGCCCGTACAACAAAGTTTTCAATCGCAAATCGGAAGACGGGTTCTCTATTGACAGGCCGCTGAGCACGTGGGCAATGCTGCTGGGCGGGCTGATCATGATTGTGGTCGAGTTCGAGCGCGAGACGGGCCTTGTCTGCCTCGATCTCCGCAGGGGAACCAAGTGTGGGTTGATCCAGAATATGTGCGTCTACGAATCTGAGGGCGGCGAGTTCATTCACTGCCCTCGCCTGCCAAATGAGCAGGATGAAGAGGCCTATGAAGGCCCAAATAGGATCAGGCTCGAGAAGGGCAATCTGGTTTGGCTGCGCACGCTTGGTTTCTATGGGAATAAAAAGGCCGTGTTTATTTAGTTGTTGGAGTCGATTAGGGAGTTGAAGGTTGATGTTGATGAAAGGCGGCATGTATGGCGGATGCGATTTACCTCACGGGCCGAGTAGGGGTGAGAGTGAGAGCAAGGGCGCAGGACAGCGAGAGTGTGTAATGTAGTATTTGGGCGTTATTGCGATAATGAAAAGAGAGCTTCGGGGATGACCATGCACAAGACAAAGCCAATGCTCATCGCCTGTCTTATTGTGGAGGGGCTGGCCAAGGTTTGGGTAAATCACCGCGCGGTCGCAAAAACACAGGAGACACTAAGCCAATCCGCCGAGGTTAATAAGGCAATAAAGGCTAGATTTACGCTGAAAATACCGTCCCTGTTCTTTATACTCCATATAGTCATCAATCATCCCAACTTTCCCTGTCTTCCTGTCGCCAATCGCTAATCCATACAAGGCTCTATCGTTATACAACCCCCCTTTAAGAACGGTCCTTGGCGGATTTCGACCCCCCATCCCTCCTCTTCTGACCCCCCTCCTTCTTTACTTTCTGGCGATGAACGTCTTCGCAATGTCGCTCCATATTCCACTTTCGATTAAACTTATTATGGCAGGTAGGACACGAGAATGTCTCTTTAACTTGATACTGACTAAAGGGAACACGTCAATGTCATGACAAAGAAGCTAGGTCGAGGGGGGTTGGCTCACTTGGAAGTAATCCATGCGGTAAACTTGTCATATGCTCCTGTATCACTGAAGAGTGACTGAAAGGTCAAGAGTGTTAGTCAATGGTACATTAAGCGAAACCTCGGTTGAATAGGTTGCCCACCTTACTGATCATAGTCATGTAGTTCATAGCTTCGTCGATGCTCTGCAGATATCCCATCTCCACCAGCGCCTCAACAACAGAGACTATGCCGCGTGATGTGATATCTTTGGACTTCTTTTCGGAAACTAGATGCTTTAAAAATTGGTTGTGGATGCGCTCTTTCTCTCGTGCGCACTCCTGGTTCCAGGAGAGCAGCGAACGTATGTCTTTCGATATCACCCCTCGGCCGGATAGTTCGTACCAGAATTCGCCGTTATACTGAAAGTACTGAAGTACAGCGGCGAAAACAGAGGTGTCGCATAGCTTCTCGGGGCCATCGGTGGAAGCCAGCGTGGTGTCGGGGACGCAGCTCGTGGTGGGCTGCTCGACCACGTTAGGCGGGACAATGGGCGTCATGTCGAATCCTGGGGTATAGTATGACTGCGGAGTTGTTATCGAGGAAAGCTCAGGCGAGAATGATGGGTCGGGTGAGAGTGAAGGGTCGAATGGGAAAGCTAGATCGGGCGAAAGTGATGAAGCAAGTTGCTGCCAGTGCTCTGCGTCTGTAGGGTCTGTGGACTTGTCAGCATGGGCCTTCAATCCCACTCGGAGGCACAAGTTACATAGATCAGAGTCTTGGGTCGCAGAGCCGGCCATTGAGAATCGGCGACTCTGGAGCCCGGAGCCCTGGAAGTCAGTCAATGGCGTCAGGCCAAAGCTCGACTCGGAAACATAGCTGGATGCGGGATCACTGCCGTAAATGGGTGCACCCATGGCCTGCTCGGCCAAATGACCTCCTCTACCTGGGTCGATGAAGTGAAGGTGATGGTATTCTTCAGGCCAGAGCCTTTCAGCAAGTTGCTTGAATGCCTCCCGCTCATCTTGTTTCTTGAGGGCATTGAGCCACAGGGAAATGCCGGCTAGGATTTTCGCCTTGTCAAACCTACCTCTCTCATGCAGCATACTGGAGACTACATATGAGAGACTGCAGAAGGCAAAGATCTTTTTGAGATCGTTGGGGGTGAGATCTGTCGAGGCGTTGCGGAAGGCAAAGACTGCGGCTTCTAGAAGCCCCTTGGCATCTCGGTACATTTCACGAAGATCGGTGATGACTGGCCCGCCCAGACTATCAGCCACCCTCACGAAATGACGCCAATAGCATTGCACCCCAGTCCGAACATGTTCAATTGAGGACAATGCCTTCTCTCGGGGTTGAAGAACCGGGGACACTGCCGTAGAAATTGTCCTCAGCTCTATAGCAAGGTTGTCGGTTGCACTTCTAGGTAGGGAGGTGGTCGCGTAGAAAGGTTGTGTCTCGTCGTAGTAACGGATGCCAACGAGAACCCCATCAATCACCTTAAGAAGCTCCATATCTCAGACTCCCCCCAGGAGAACCGCCGGTAGACGACAATTCGATGTGTGTCAGTAGACAACAAGTCATACATGCGATGTGATGTGCAACTTGGGTATTGTGGGTGTCGTAGATGTGCAGATCGAGTCGGGAGGGGTCTTTGGGGAGTGGATTATCAGCTTTTGGCCCTTGACCACTGCGCCGCGTCTGAGACATATTTATTCACAGGGTGAGGCTCATCGGGTCTACTCTCTTCCGGCAGAAATCTCGCTGTAAATAGCTCCTAGTTCCCGAAGATTGTTGTTCATTGGCGTCCGCTCCAGACAACACATCATTTCAAGGCCATGCACTGTTCAGGTGTTTGGAAACCCCTGAGTAGGAGCTAGGTGACTCAGGCTCAATCGAGAGGTTCATCACAACCCAACCATGCCCGATTAGACCTCGTTCTTGTTATCATTCGATTTGTGAGGCCCTGGCAAGCCGGGGTTGACTTAAGGTAGCTAGCCAATCTACTGCCTTTGGGATTCTTGAGACCTTACTCTTTTGGAGTATCTGCACGTGATTTCTGCCCAGTTTTTACACTTTTTCAGCTATGTTGGGCAATCGTGGGGGCGTGGTTCGGCCTTATATGGAAGCCTTACCTCGCTCGTTGGCTAACATGGCTTCAGCGTGTAAGTCAGGCTTTGCCCGATGAGTTGTACCAGCATTGCGGGGGTTCATGGGTATATGTACTACAGTACAGTACACCCCCTGTATGATTCACTACTCGTGACAAAGCCGAGGCCTATTCCCATCAGCCAATATATTCTTTCATTGGCCTATATCGGAATGTTGAAGTATCCGTAGGTGAATCATACATGGGGTCGACTGTAACTACAGCCTCAAAATATTCTGTGGCTGTTCCTGACTAGGCAGGGCAGCTCGGGAGTAGATTGTTCAACGGGTTTACTCCTCGAGTAATCTCAACTCAGTACTCGGAGGAGACAACGAACCTAGAGAAAAAAAATATGGACATATGTTAAAAGCCTTTTGGGTCGATCATCTATGATGAAACTTATTGAGAATGTTAGTACAACAATCAGACACTTTTTGACTCCTCAACAAGGACCACTGATACCGCCATGAACACTCCGAAAGACAAGATGAACGGCGAGCAGAGTTAGTCAACCCAATCCGAAACCTCGGAAAACAGGTACTGATAAAGGAAAATAGCGCCATCGGTAATGCTGCAACTCTGGCTGACGGAACCGGAGCGCGTCATCTTTGCGGTAGATGTTTGGTCATCTGAGCGGGCTCTCTCCATGCCCAGAGGTCACACGGTGGCTGACAGCGGGGGGATCAAACATAAGAAAAACTGACACGTTGCTGGACATTGAGGATTCAACCTCATTTGCAAATAAAAAGACTGAGCCTGGCGCCGGGGAAAAATAAATAAATAACAATCGCAGCCCTTTCCCCCTGAAACAATAGCTTCCCTTGTCCCTGTCGCCTGCCTCAGAAGGTCCCCTGTCAGACAAGAACACCTCACACTCGTCATAGAGCTGTCAAGCTGTCGTGCCCCCGGCTGGCTGGGTACTGATTCTTCTTCTGATGTCTTTTCATGTTCCACTTTCTGGGAAAGATCTTTTTGCAGTCTGGACACCTCACAGCGCCCCTAGGGAACAGTCAACAGTTAGTAAAAAAAAACTGTCGTTTGAGCTAGGTACATCCGGAGAACTCACTTCTTGGCCGGCGCGTTGCATCGACATTCCTGCGTGGACAGTTCAATAGCTGTTGGAAGAGTCTCGATGCTCTGGCAGAACATTTCATGCGCTGTGTCGTCATAGAACAGCTCCTGCAGTTGAGGCCTTTAGCACGCGCTGCTGAGTATTGGGGGCCAAGCTCTGCACTCACCTCTGCGACCGTCCTCATGAAGCACTGAGCCTCGTCAACGCTCTGTAAGAAACCATAGCCGACAAATTTCTTAGTGATCGAGAGAATGGTTGGACATGGGGCTTGCAATAGCTCTTGCCTCTTGAACAAGGGGTCCATGTACAATGATTGAAGACATTCCTTGTCTGTCGACCTTTCTTGGTTGGAAGAGAGACACGAATCCAGGTTCTTGGCGGTTACCCCGTTCCCAGAGAGAAGCGTCAAGAAGTCAGACGAGCCATCCAAAAAGGTTCCAATAGTATTGAATAGCTCTGTGTCTTGGAGATGCTGCGGGCCATTGGGGGCGGAAGACGTTGCCCTCGACTGGCTTGTGTTCTCCAATTGACCAAAGGATCCAACCTGGAACCTGGTTGGATCAGGGTCCGACCATGGAGTATCTGCAATTCTGTTCAGGGTCCCGCCTGGAATCCAGCCGAGGACAGAATAGTCATTAGTGTCTACCGCTGCGTCGAACGGTTCGAAAGGGCGACCTTGAGAAGTGTGTACCCAGTTGGCGGTAACGGAAAACCCACCCGGTAGGGCATCAAACGTAGCCGAAGTGTAAGGCAGCGAAGGAACATCTTGGATCTGCCATGTTTCAGGAGAAGTGACACTAGGGTAGACCTGGGGAGCATCGCTTCTGGGGTATTGAGGCCGGTCTTGGTGCTGAGGAGTCAATCCGACGTGAGGCGCTTGGTCAACTTGTACGATCGGAGGCCAGAGCTTTGTCATGTCGGCCTCAATTCTCTGCCTCTCCTCTTGCTTTTCCAAAGACTGCAGACAAACCCGAACGTCGTCAATGAAATTCACCGAACATGATGTTCCCTCGCGTTGAAGAATGCGGGACACGGCATATGACAAGCTGCAAAGCCCGACAATCTTGGGAAGATCAGTAGGCACAAGACCAGCCAAGGCATTCCGATACGCAAAAAGGGCAGTGTCGCAGAACGTTTCCAGATCATCTGAGACCAGGGGCAGATCTCTCAGACGTTCCCATTGGTGTCGCATCTCACCACGGAGTGCTTCTAGACGATCCCATTGTTGCTTTTGCCTGTCAATAGGGCAGCCTGACGCAAGAATGTTGAAGCCAGCCAGCAACCCATCGATATGTGACAGCCTTCTCGAGGCAGGGCTTTCCGAATCCGGTTGAGCCTGCATTGGGGCCCGTTACTTTGTGTGTGGCACTCGACTCGGTCAGAGATGCAATGATGTAGAACGAGGCTGTGGTCTCATCCTTGCGTCGAGGCGTGCGTGTAAAGAATGATATAACGAGAATGTTTGGAAAGAGCTGCAAGAGCAGTGATAAAAAGGCATTGTAAAAACGCCTGCTTCATCCAGGGGAGGGAATGCCGCTTTTAATAAGCAAAAGATGGCTACGTGCAGTGCAGCTTTTTTGCATCTCCCACCGACCACGTCTCATCATTCTAGGGCGATGCTCGATTCATGGCCGTGGCACACACGTTTTTTTTTCCCTCGTACAAGGGGCCTGCAGAATGCACACTCCCGGGCGAGGAGACAAGGCATTCGGCCGCAAATTCTTGTGAGAATGGCCTGAAAATGGGAAGCCCGGGAGCTGGCGAACTGCATCTGAGGCGAACGAGCCGCATCGAGATGCCTCGCACTACTGCAGCGCACGGCGGTGCGTAACGGATTCTTTGACGAATTAGATGGAAGAGATTGATGGTGGGCAAGGGTATTTAATTACTGCTGCCAGAGCTGCATTGTTGCACAACCTCGGAGCTCCTGGGAGCTATGGCGGTGTGATTCAGTCCAAGTTGTGTGTGTGGACTCTTTTTGACCCGGGGGCGAGAATATTCCAATTTCCCCCCCAAACGCCGCGGTATCCAATCTATATCACATCGTGGTCTTTATCTCGACCTTTTAGAATTTCCAACAGCAGTCCTCATCAGCGGGTGAGCCTCCGTGTTAAACACCCACTCATCAAGACTAATAACATCCTCATCGGAAAAGATGAGGAAAAAGTACTTGAGCGTCTCGGCCAGCCAGAAACTCTCCATGTAATCCTTGACCTTTACTTCCTCCCTCGTAACATCCTCGACAGCCGCAAACGCCTCGCTCGTCTCGGCAGCGTTCCGGATCGAAGTCCACATGGTCCACGCAATGTCGCGGAACTCTTGGTTGCCGGTTACGCGGTAGAGGATGAAGATGCTCTCGATTGCTTCCGGGCGGAGGAGGTATGCCCTGTCGCGGGCTTGGAAGCCTAGAGGTTCCTTCTTCGACCTGGGTGTGAAGTCGCAGGGTTCCCAGCTTGGACAGGCTTGGAGGTTGACGATTTCGGGCATGAGGCCGGAGGGATATGCAGAGTATGCGCGTGCGCATCCTCGAGCCAGCTTTTCGCCGACGACAACGTGGTCATCGCGTCCGAGGACCTTGCCTCCGATGGCATACATACCTCCAGCGAAACAAGTCAGATGCTCAACGTCCGTCTTCAACCTTACCTGCTCCCGAAACAAGCTGGCCTCTCCTAGCATGAGAATATCGTCCTTGTCGGGTAGCATCGGTCGGAAGATCAAATGCTTCATGCCTGCATCAGCAGCATCGAGGTACATGTCTTTATACTTGGGCTCCAGTCCCTGCAACAAGACATATTCCTTGATGAGATACTCATACAGAGAATCTCCATTGGCGCCAAATCCGAAAGTGTCGTCGTTCACCTTGAATCCATTCCAAGCATCGATTCGAAGAGGCCAAAGTCCAGGAAGAGATGTCTCGTTCTGCGTCCGCTTAAAAGCCTGGGTAATCCGATCGATGGCGTCATAGTACCGTGCATCGCCAGTTCGCTGTGCAAGACGAGTAAACTCCAAACTCATGCTACCCAGACTCGCAGTGCTTTGCCTGGGCTCCGGATGGCCTTCGCCTTTCTTGAGATGGCGAAATTTGATGGTGTGTGGTGGCATGTGCTCCGAATTGTCGAATGTTGCGTACAACAGGTCGCCCAGCTCAACTGCTTTTCTCAGCAAGACACTCTCCCCGCTGAGCTCGTATGCTGACAGCAAACCTCCAAGATGCCTAATCGTGGTCTCAAAGACGTTAAATCCGTCGCTGGTCGGCTGGTCCCAGTCCATCTGTGCCACAAACTCGACAGCCTTGTAAAACTCTTGCTTCATACCCATGATCCACAAAGTATCGAGGTTGTCGACGATGGTGGCAGCCCATCCGCTAAAAGTATCGCGCCCGTCCAGAGTAAGCGGCGCCAATTCATCCCGACCCCAAGCGTACTTTTCATACGCAGTCCACGTCTTTCGAAACGCTCGCTTAATCTCGTCTCGCCGTTGCTTGGCCGTGTCGAGGTCTCGTTTCCTAAGGTCGCCGGCCGAGAAATCGTGCTGAATCCGGGGTAATTCGAGAGGGATGCCACGGGGAAGACCAACCCGCCCGGAGGGGCTCACGGGTTGCTTATGAACATGCTTACTCCAGTCATAACTGCTGGGAACATATGGGATGTTACGGCGACCGTATGATGGACTGCTCCAAAGGCAGTAAAATACCAAAAAGGTGATGAGGAGCGAAAGAATGGCCCTAGATGGGGTGAATGGTAATCCCACGCCCATGATAATCTATCACAAAGACACGCAGAACATTAAAAGGAAAGAAGAGAAAAGGTAAAAGGAAAAAAATAAGGAACGAAAAGCAAGCCTTGTTCAGCTCAGGTAACCATTGAGGATTCTGCAGAATGAAACGCTGACGGGTGTCAATGTCAAAGCGGAGAGGTCTCAACGCCGGAGAAAGTAATCATGACGGCAGCGGGCAACGCGATCGGGGGCCGGGAGCAGCAGATCTTATACGGAGCCATTACTTGCTTGTCAGGGGGCCCGGGATAAGGATGCCGCTCCCGTTAAGGAGACGAGATGAATTCACCTGATTCTCGTTCCCCCACAACCTTGGCAGCTCAGCTCAGCTCAGACACGCGTCTCGGTCGTCAGGGAGAAGGATTCTAATAATAACAACCGCGAGATCCGCCATATACGGGCCAAGGAAGATAAGAGGGGGGAAAAGATGCACGGTGGGTGCTTGGCAGGAGAAACAAGGCGGCTCACAATGGATCGCCAGGGGTTGTTGTTTTGGTGACTGTGAGACTTGACACTGTGTCTGTTGTCTCAAGGGAGCTGACTTTTGCACCTGGGATGCTTGCCGATCAGGCATTCTAAAGTCAGCCACTCGGCAACTCGGCGGCATGGTTTCAGTGTCAGCTCCATAAAATGTCTTGAGAGAGTGAATCTCTGGTGAAACTTGAAATGTTCAGAGGGCGCCAAGAAATGGTAAAAGTTGAACCTTTCCTGCTTTGGGCAACTCCGTACGGGACGCAAATCTCGATCAACCACTTTAAACACACATCAAGTGTGGCGTTGGTCAAGGGGGTCAAGCCACACACACTGTGTGCTGTGCCTCACCGCCAAAAATTCAAAAATTCTGCCGCTTTTCCAGCTCCAACGTCTCAGCCAGACGAGAGCCATTGATTCTTCACTCTACCAGCCTTGTTTGACGTCCCACCTCCTGCACGCTCAAAATGTCGTCTATGCGAAATGCTGTCGCGCGGCGACCTCACCGTGAGCGAGCTCAACCGCTAGAGCGTCAACGTCTCGGTCTTCTTGAGAAGCACAAGGTTTGTCCAGCCTCACCCCGCGCAGAGTTCGCCAAATTGACCATGACAGGATTACTCTCTTCGAGCCAAGGATTTCAACAAGAAGAAGGCGCAGCTCAAGGCCCTTCGCGACAAGGCGACCGAGCGAAACGAGGATGAATTCTACTTTGGCATGCTTTCCCGCAAGGGACCTGGAAACCGCGTCAAGGATGGCAAGCGTTGGTCTGGAACAGTCCAGGGCGATCGAGGAAACAAGGTGCTGGATCTCGATACCGTGCGCCTACTCAAGACACAGGATATTGGATACATTCGGACGATGCGACAGGTTGTCTCGAAGGAGGTTGCCAAGCTGGAGGAACAGGTGGTTCTCACAAGAGGATTCGACAAACTCGACGAGAACGAGGAGGAAGAACAAGATGACGACGACAGCGAGTTCGACTTTGCCACAGCCCCCTCGAAACCCAAAGCACCCAGAAAGATTGTATTCATGGACGACCAAGATCAACGGGATGAGGTAATACAACAAAAGATGGACGAAGACGACCAAGATCCTGCGGACAAGACGTTTGAAGGGTTTGACGACGAAGAAAAGGATGACGAGCGCGCCAAGTCTCTCCGCCGTCTACAAAAACAACTCGAAAACGCACGCAAGAAGCTCCAGACTCTCAAAACCGCCGAGGAGGAACTCGAGATTCAGCGTGCAAAGATGGCAAAGACGGCGACTTCTGGAGGAACCACACGGAAGGGAAAGAAGATTATGGTTCGGACACGAAAGCGATAAAACTGGCATCACATTTTTTTCAACGAGTTTTCTTTTTTGGCATCATCATTCTTCGTGTTTGTTCGTTACTGGCTCGCTCTGCAATGCATAGCTTGTCCAAAGGAAAAGAAAAAAGCTAATCGATACCCCTTAACGCCTGTGTTATGAATGGATATCTACATGATACAAGGATGGATTTCCTCCCCGCCGATTCTGAGTCCCTTGCGATTATGCCCCCGTCCCATTCCCTTTGGTATTGTCATTAATACTTTGATCCAACGCATTTATACATGCCCTTGAAAACACCACCAAAACACTTAAACCCAAGCGTCAGCACCCAGATGAAGCAGGCAAACAAGCCCTTTACAATCTTGACGACGACTCGAATCAAAAAGGGTAGCTTGTCCTCGAATTCCTTGGATTTTCCCTTGCCTAGGCTTTCGTCTTGGCTCTCGACATCAATCTCAAAGGACTCCATCTTGCGACGCTTCTTCTCCTCGCGATGCTTCTTTTCCTCACGCTTGCTCATCTTGCTAAGACGACGCTCTTGCTTGGGTGTGAGGATCAGTGGGGGTGGGGGTTCAAAGGTTTCCATGGCGGGTGTGTTCTTTTCATCGGCTGCGGCGACGAGCATGAGTGCTGCGACGGCAACGTCGATGATGTAGTATGACTCGATCTTGGAGGCAATACCAGTGTCAACCTCCAACCAGCCACCACCAGTGCCATCACGAGTCAGCTTGGCGAGATGCTGTGGTGATTCGTGGTGCTCGAGGGTGTACTCGACGCGAGACCAGGCTGGTGACCGCTCAATGGTGACGCAGAAAGGAGCAGCAAGGGCAGGATGGACGAGGAAGTGGTTTGAGCTGTCGTCATCCCACACAAGACGGGCACACTCCCGCTCAGCCATCATGACGGTGGTGGGATCAGTAGCTCTTTCAATGGCCACCTTTGTTGCCGGGGTAGGCATGAGAAGAGCGACGAGACCATCATTGGGAGGATGCTTTCGTGACTCCTCCTCGAGAGTAGTGTTGAGGGCTTCCTGCCAGTGCTTGCCGTCGGTAATCTTCGGGCTACTTGTGCTACTACTGCTAGGGCGGATGATGCTGCTAGCCGATGAGCTGGTGTCGGGCTTGGGACCCTTGTACGGCTTGTTAGGGTCGTGTCGTGTGAGGGTGACATAGGCTGAAGCCGATGTCGGGTCGAGACGGAGGTTGTAAAAGGGTTGTGAGGCAGATGAGAGGTTGTAGACGGGGGCGTCCTTTTCCTGGCTCAACTTCAAACAGTACACTCTTCCCTCTGAAGCAGAGGCTTGCCATCCGTTGGCAACCTTCCACAGACTCTTGAGCTGCTCGGTCGAGCTGATTGTGGGCACGAGAGGAGGTTCCTGCTGAAGTCGTTGGGGTCGAGGCCATGCTGACTTGATAGACTGGATACTAGAAGGGCTGACAATGGGACTCCGGATAGGACCGTTTGGAGAGTTCAAGTCAGATGGCGTCTCATAGTATGTCTGTCTGCTGAGGACGGCCCGCGGCATCGGAGGGGGCCTGTTTTCTGTGGGGGCATACACCTGCTGGTCGAGAGGTACGTCGTGGTTATAAGTCGGAAAGATGGAGCGTAGCGGCTGTTCGGGTGATAGCTCACCCAACGGCGGCTTGGCTATTGAGCTTCTGAAGCGGTCATTGCTAGGCCCAGCAATGGCATCTGGGTCGGTGTGTCTTGGGATCTCGGCAGCGGGTTGAGGTCTCTGAACATGAAACTGTGCTTCCTCATGTTGTTGCTGATAAATAGCCTCAAACTCAATTGGCGTCTGCGAGAAATTCTGAGGTGACTGACGTCCGTTTCGAGGAGGCGAAGCCGGTTGTTGAGTTATCTCTGGAGACATGGCCTGTGGTGTAGCAGCCCTTCTATCATGAGGCGTAGGTGCTCTACGCTCTCGAGACTCTGAGCGACGAGATGACCGGGAGCGGCGGGACTCGGAACGGCGGTGTCGAGTCTTGGATGTCGACGGCGGCTTGGAAGAGTTGGGGCTCGGGAATAGAGAGAACCCTCCTGGGGTCGGTGTCGACGACATTCTGTCTCTGACAGAAGAAGAGAGTATTACTGGAAATCGAAGGATGATCGAGGGAGGGAGGGGTATCAATAAAGAGTCGAGACTAGCAAGACGTAAAGAATAAACAATATCGACAAAGATGTATATGTCTCTACCGGCTCATGATTCAATGGTATCTCTCTCTCTCTTCGATATTGAAGATGCAAAAAAACACGAGGCAGCAGCAGCTGTTCCCAAACAAGAGGAACAAAAACAACAACAACAACAAAGAACGAAGGAAAAAAAACCCCGACCATCCATTTGTTATATCTCACTTTTCCTTACACTGCAACACTCAAGTTTCAACTTGCAGGGCATCGATTTTTAAGCGCTCGCATACTCGAGCATTGCAGCAACTCCAACCTTTTCTCTCTCCCCCGCCAAAAATAGAAGACCAATCAGAGACCGCATCACACTGCAGCTGAGTCTCTAAGCGCGCAGAGGTGAGGGGGACGCGTGGTGTCATTGGTCGGATGGACAAGATGAGGGTTGCGCTTGAGATGGGCGGGCGGCGGGTGATTGATGTGACGGGACGGAGAAGAATGGGGGAGGTTGGCGTTCAATTGGTGAGGTTACTGGGGATTCATCTGCCGGGAACAGACCATATTCCGTCATGGTTCAGAGAGTGCATTCTAGAGGACAAATAGAGAGCCGTGAAATTTTATTCCCGTCAGACCTGAAATGCAGCCTTTTGAAGCAGTTCACCGCCAGAACGCATGGCATAAGTACATTTGCAGCTGTCAAGTCATGTGCGGATGAAATTGAGGCAAGCAACCGGGGCGCTACTGGATGGCGATCCCGAACCCTCGGACCCGGCTGCCCCGGGCGCTACATGGGCAAGGCTCGGGGACTGCCGGGCCTGGGTATATTTGCAAGTTGGTTCAACACAAGTCAGGCTATTTCATGTTGTTTACTCTTTCTGTCGGTTATCGTCCTATTAATAAAACCTAGATTCCAGATTCCCGGGTTTGAACTGAACCAGGCTGGCGGATACAGGATGCTGGGCTGGTCCATCGGTGCATAACCAATCTCTTGATAATCACAGAGTACACCACCTACAAAGACCAACCTTGTCTTGATCTTTTCGTATTCATATGCTCGATTCTTGTCTTATCCTTTTTATTCTCGTGCTTGACGCTTGTCTTTGTATTCTTACATTCATCCCCATAAACCCATCATCCTCAACTGTTACAGTTAAACCCCTCGTGTCAGAGCGGCGTAGATGTCAATATCCTCCCAAACGCCACAGATGCAACAACACTAGCTCTTCCCAGCCAAAACTCTTTACTTGTCCTCGCCTCCCCGAGTCTCTTACTTCTCCGGCCTATCCTTGGCCGTGAGCCCGTGTATCCTCTCCCCCCTCTGCTCCATCTCCTTCTGCCTCGACAGCCGAACATGCTCGGGTAATCCCCACCACTCGCGCATAAACTCCTCCTGCGCTGCCGCCATCTTGGCTTTGCGCTCTCTCTCCTTCTGACGCTCGATCCGCAGCGCGAACCACTCCTCCCGAGCTGCGTCGTGCTCGGCTTGAGTCGCGTGGAGCTTCATGCAGCTGTTCATGGTGCGGTGCTCGGGACGGCATGCGAATGAGACGGTGAATGTACGGCCGAGGGCGCAGGCTGCGAATGCTGAACGGTAAAAAAGTCAGTTGTCGAACATGGCCTGATCAGGGATTGTAGGTGGACTCACCCTTGATCTCCTCTGCACACTCCTTCCGAACCCTCTGGTAAAAAATATCCCTAACCTGAGCCTCCTGCGAAGCCGAAAGCGGTAGCGGATTCCTCGAAGGCACCCCCAATCTCTCCTCCGGCGCCGACGGGTTCTGGGCGGCCATTGCGGCCATGAATCGAGCTCGCGGAGCTCGGACCTAGGCGGATCGTAGAGTATTCACCCGCCGGATTCGGGTATCGGATGTAATATATCGGTTAGGAGCGTCGTGGGTTGTCGTCGTCGTCTTCGGGTCTGTCTGTGAAGCTATATCGGACGAGGAGCTTGCGGGATGCAGCAATGTGAGCCCATGGGTGGCAGAATTTGTTGACCGCCTTCTTGTTTAGGCAGTGGAGAGCTGGGCTTTTGACGGCTACCCCGTAGCAGAGTTGTTTCATCGAAACAATTATTGCGACAGAGGAATTGTTTTCCAACGACTCTTTCTTGGGCAAAAAATGCACCTAAAGCATTTTCTAACAAAGATAATTGAAACTTTGTGGATTTTCTTAGTTACTTGGCTCATTATCTAGTTAGTTTAGCGAGTCTTGTCCTGTGTTGTTTACAGCGGCGTTTCTCGCTTAGACCTCAATAAGCTGCAGTCGGGTATCGGTCAAGGACTAACACCGACTTCAACTGAGGCAGCGTACCAATAATCACTGAATTCTTCATATACCGTGGCTATATAAGATCTCTATCAGCCTCAGAGGCTTCATACCTAAATATTAGTGATTTGACAAAAAGACGAGAGTGATTTAGAGACTTGAGTTTCTCCAGCAATAGCCCACTCTATATTCAACACAATGGGGATAAACACAGAGCCTAGAAGCAGTAGACTTTAAAGGTTGGACAGGGGAGCAGTGGGTAGGGGTCAGGCGATGCTGGGTTTATTTGTTTGGCTTTTTATCTAGAATCCTCGTCTTCACCTACCACTTGAATGGTCAAGACACGGGTTTGTTGGATATCTTGTATCATGGACCGTCAACTTGTAATTATAAATACCTCCCCTTTATGCTGGCCGTGTTGAGGTCGTGCAGCCCTAAAGACACGGAGTTTATTAACAGCTGAGTGCTTGTTGATTCCCAACTGCTCAATGATTCTTCACCCCAGTGTCGAGTTGTCTTGGCCTACGGGCTTGGATTAGTCACGGTTAATTCCCGACATGATATGAGTGGATAGACTAAACGAGGTTGCTGACTTGGCTTCCGGCTGTGTCTCCCGTTGCTACGCAAAGCATTGCGTCAGAGTGGTTGGCGAGGTTCCCTGGGTTGACTCGACAGTCAGAGTTTCGAATGAGTTGCAAGAAATTGATTTTACTTGGAGGAACACAATTGAAAGTGATGATAACAGCATAGGCTATCTATCTGAGAGACAAGAATCAAAGAATGCATACAGGTGACGGAATATAAACAAGAGTGGAAGATATCTAACTGAGGGCGAGCGTGAGGGCAAGGGGGAGTATCCATGGATTTTTGACAACCTCGTCGCCGACCCCGTTCACAGCCAGCTGAACCATCCGCGTATCTAGGAAGCCAACGGGCCAAACACAAACCAGCAGATCCTGATGGCCACCGATAAGGGCTCGGGCTACTCATGGACGTGCTTCTACGTCGTCATGTCGGTTTAGGGCATTTCGCGCATGCACACAATCGCCCAGATCATCGCCAAGCCGTCGAGCGTTGCATTATACTCCATTTGGAACTGCACTGTTGCGTCGCTGAGCCTCATGTCCATCAGCATCGCCCTCATGGTGCTCTGCCTCTTTGCTGACGGCCGGTGTGGCGGGACGGGTGATCGCCATGTGGATCGTGTCTCGGATCGGTCGCGAGAATAAGCCGATACGTACTTCACTGGTAGGCAGAGAACGAGGCAGGTGAGTACATCCACGCCATCGCCGAGCTGAACCTGCAGCTCGAGATCCGCGGGCATGTCATCATGAGCGGGGTGGTGCATCAGGTCGCTGAACGTGCTCTTCTCCCCGGCCACCTACATTGAGCTGCTAGCAAAGCCATATTGTGTTGGCGGAAAAGGCATTGCGGGGGACGCCACCTGCAAAGGGTTCACCGGTGATGGATGTAGCCTAATAGGTTTCTCTGCTGCGGGAAATGTCAAGACTTGCGAGAACTGATGAGATGCCACTGTATCGTGGCCCGAGATTGAGCGGGGAGTAGGGTTGCCGTCCGAAGGTAATTGAACTGGTTGCAACGTTGAAATACAAGGGTGGATGATTTCTTGCCAGTGTGGAATGTAATTCGCTTCGGCTTGTATGAACTGAACAGCTTGTTGGTTCTTAGACCCGGAGCTCTCCCCTGTTCTAGGTTGTCAACCCAGGGCCCTTGAACACCACTTTGCCAGGCTTCCATGAATGTTCATCTAACTTTATATTTCTGACTCGCGACAACTCAATTAACTCATTTGCAACCTCCAATGAGCCGAGCCACTCGCCCAATTTCCCCAGATTCTGTAGGAATTAACTTTCCACCCTCAACCGTCGGGCGACTCTCCGCGCCGCCGAACCCCTGCCCCCCGTCCACACCCACCATCTTTCCTCAGGCAGTCGAATTCTCCACCTTCTGATTCGGCCAAGCTGCCAAGGATGACGTTCCATGACCCTGTCAGCCTTACCTCAATCCATATAACCTGTCGCGTTTTCCCTTTGTTGATCTGTCTCGAATGTCATCCTTTTGTCAAATTCCCCGCTCTCTTTTTTGCTTGTACAAAATGTCTAGTCATGGCGCAGACGCAGCCTAGTCCGGAGAGTAGCACGCGCGAGCAGATTATTGTCGAGGCGTGGGCTCAAGGTCTCAATGTTGGTGCCATTGTGATCCTTATTCTGTTGGTTTTGTGCAATTATCGCCACAAGGCTTTGTTGCATAAACTGATTCTCAGCGAAGTTGGTCTCCGGATTGCCCTGTTGACGTCTTCACTCTGCTAACTATGGCTACAGCTACTGCTTGCTCTTGGACATGGGTTCTTTGCATTCTTTCAAGAACCCGAGTTTGGCTGGTAAGAAGGACCCTGAACTTACAATCGACAGAGTCAAACTGACCATCTTAAGGGTCCTGAGCAGCACAGCGGCTCTGCTGTACATCTCTTACTTTGTGCACAATGTCATCGCCTGGCTCAAGATCAAACCATTTCTCCCAAAATGGGGCTCCCGAGTCTTCATAATCTCTCTTCTCGCCGTGCAACCATTCTGGGTCCTTGAAACATGGGCCAACTTTCAGTACCACAACAACCTCGGCAGCAATGTCTTGGACACGTCAAGGCTATTTGAGCCACTGGCAAGAGACCCCTGGTGGGTGTTTACCACAATAAAACTTGTCCTGGCCATCAATGACAACTACGAATTCACGATACCAAAACTTGTTCGGATAAGCCCGCGGTTCGGCGTCATGCTTCTTTGTCTTTTTGTTTCCATCGTTTTTGTTGTTGTGGATGTCGTCTTTATGATTCTGGTTTCGAAAAGAGGTGGTTTAAACCCATTTTGGCGGGTAAGTGACTCACACCCACCTCTCTACAGATGATTGTTTGTTTCTAATTAAGCCACCAGCTCGCCCTGATTTTCAAATGTGCATCCGACGTGATATTCCTAGACGACTTCAAGAGCGTCCTAGATCGTATCTCGGAGTCTGCCATGAGGAAGATTGCCACATTTAGTTATCGAGACGAGGAGAATTCACAACCTACGAATCAGAACACCTCAACACCTGGCTATTCTGGTTTCGAGTTCCGTCGAAAGAGTCCAAGGCCAGCAGCATTCGGGAATGAGAACGGATGCTTACAAGGACGCTCAAGGTCCTGCGCAAGCGCTGATGATGGGCATTACGAGTATGCAACTAGTTACGACCATTTTCTCACAGAGGATAGTGGCGCTGGCAGCCATCGAGGCCAAAGAAGGCCGTCAGAATATGAAGATGGATATTCTCGAGGAAGTATGTTTTGGAAGTGTCAGTTGTATCATTTAGCTAATATAATGAATGTCAAGATATTGAACTCGGGGAACGAGAAGACGGCATTCCCATGGAGCCAGTGAGAGCGCAAGTGAGGAGTAGCGTATTTAGTAGCAGCTTTCCACAACCGACATAGCGGGATCCAGGATCAGAGCCCTGTACATGTACATGGATGGCTAAATACTGAAATTATTTATTGCATACCTCTAGGTTCACAATCGCGATTGCCTTCAGGTGCAAAGTTGAACTCGTTTGCTGATTCTTTAAGATATTCTCTTTTGGCTCCCTATCTACCGAGTAGGTAGAGAGCAGTGACCATGACCCAGGTTTGTTCGCTCACGTAATCAAACTGACTGATCCAACCAACCAAACCAACTCCCGCCGCCCCTAACACTTGTTGGAACATTCGTTATCAATCTCCCCTCCTAGTCTCGTCAACCTTTTCATGACCTGACCCCACGTCCATGGGTCAATCCATCGGGACTCTATTCCCGCTGCGACTGCGGCTATGGCTCGGCAAGCGGCTCTTCCGTCCGCTCGGTCCCTTTACTGTGAGAGTAAGCTGGCATCGCCTCATCAAAGGACCATGCAAGCCTACAGAGGTGGAGGCCATGCAGTACGTCGCCTCACACACAGCGATCCCGGTCCCTAAAATCTACGCCGTCCATACTGAAAAGAACGGCTCTGTTTACATCGAGATGGAATACGCCCAGGGAGATGGCCTGGACAGTGCTTGGGGTCACCTCTCGGTTGACGAGAAGAATACCGTCTTTGCCGACATCAAGCAGCATGTGTCTTGGCTCCGTGAGCTTCAACCTCCAACCCAGGATATAGTCTCCTCGGCCCTCCAGAATCCCGCATTTGACTGCCGCATAGGAGCTTGCTTCTACGGTCCTCTAAACCATCAAGAGTTCCATTCATTGGCGCGAGGGCATTTGCGCATTCAAGACGTCGCGCCTTTTCTTGGCCCAGAGGTGGCCAAAGTGCACACATCTCACTACAAAACCCACTTCACCCATGCAGACCTGGCCCCGAGGAACATTATTGTGCGGCGTGGGCGCGTCGTCGCCATCATTGATTGGGAGTTTGCGGGATGGTATCCAGAGTATTGGGAGTTCACCAAGGCGTACTATAACTGCTTTCCCGACGATGAATGGGAGGATTATCTTCGTATTGCCCTTCCCTGCTATGATATGGAGCTTATTGCAGAGCAGACTCTCTGGACGAGGCTGCCGGAGCCCGGCACAAAGACCTCTTCATACCGTGATGGAGTTTGGGTCGAGCGCCAAGGTTCGAGCCCTTCAAAGGCATGGCTGGATGCGAGATTAGGCCGGCATCAGACGGACCTATGGTCTCTGGCTCTTTCTTGAGGCTCGGGTGGAAGTGGATAGGATAGGATAGGATAGGATGTAGTAGAAGAACGATACTGATCGTAGTGCTATGCTTTGCGACAGTGGGGATGGACGAAATAGATCGTGCCCAGGAAGGAGGATGAAGCTCTCTCCAGGCCAATTAATTCCTTGTATATGTATCGATTCCTGCCATTCTTCCCTCGTCATGATGGGGAGTCTTAAGCGCCGTGAGCCCCTCCTTCAACCCGGGCGCTTATATTCTAACCACTTGACTGGTTTCGCAGATTGAACCACTTTTAAATCTGTAAGCTAGGCCAATCATTCTTGATCGAAATCTCACAATGGTTGCTTTGAACACTTATTATAGCCATCTTATAGCTCGGTTATCCTGGCTTCAACTATAACAAAGAACACATTTTCTTATTATAGCATCGTTTCGTCGCAGAGGTAGTTACATCCGCGCGCCTAACACAAAGGGTGGCCGTGGCTTTGGGTCATCTCCCCCCAAGTATAAAGTGCTCAATGCCACTTGATAGACGACTGCAGGCTCTTCTCATATGTATTATTCTGGTTGTGGGGATCTTTCTTGAATATATATATATTCCCTGTTTATGTGGTAAGCATAAAATCTCCCAGCAGCACCCAGTTTCCTGTTGCTGACTGACGCCTCCTTGAGCAAGAGACATGACACAACTGGTGGCTCTGGCTTTGCACCACCGAGATAACTTTTCTCGTGGAAGATCTCGGAAGATATTTGGCTATGAGGCCTACCACTGGGGCATCATAGTCATGCCCGAGCCTAGTCAGGGGCGGGACTGCGATGCCTATGATGCCACCGACGCATCTGAAATCGACCCCGTCACTTTCCGAATGAACAACCCTACCATGGACTGGTGGTTTCGGGTCAAGGAAAACATCGACCCTACTCTCAGCACCAAGCTCATCGGGCGTATTGTCATTGGACAGGTGCCAGACGGGGTGTCGAGCGCTGATCTTCGGAGCCTTTTTGAGGGTGTTGATCTGCCTGTTAAGAACAGGCATCCTCAGCAGAGCTGCGTGACTTGGGCTTTAAATGCCATTCAGGCCCTTCAGAGGCAGGGGTGGGCTTGGGAATTCGAAATTGATCCGTTTAAAGATGTGGCGCTCTCCTATGCTGATGAAAGGATGAAAGGGGGGGATTCGAGCGAGCCGAGCGTGAAGTATTACAATGTCTAGAATTATGTAGGCTATGTTTAGATGACCCCAAGATTTTGGTGTGTGTGGAATGATGTAAGAAGTACTTGATACTTGTCTGTTGAGTCGGTAGTTCAGTTTTCCTTATGGGTTAATCTTTTGGCTCAGTTATCCCATCAAGGGCCGAGCTTAACTATAATACAAAAGACATTTCTAACACACCATAGAATTATATCCTAATGATACTCCCCGCGGGTCGTTTGATGATGGCCTATGCCTCGAAGCTCATGCTAGACTGCCTACGAGCACTATAACTAGCCGTCTGCCTTTCCCTAACTCGAGGTTAACCATCCTAGAGTCCTAGATATTGATAACATGAGAAATGTATATCTCTTGTCAGGTTGGCTTGATCTGCCTTTAGGTATGCTATGAAGTTAAATAACTTAAATGAGCAGCCAGGTGAGTGCCGAGCATGGCAGAAAGGAACGCACCCTTGACCCAGTCTAAATTTTAAACCCTTTCTTAGCACCAGCCTTACGTAGGTACGTTTTTTTAAACCCGATCTTGCCTCTTAACTCCGGTTTCATCAACGCTTCTTCAACAACTTGTTAAGTCTCACATCAAAGTTTAGAGGGAAGCTCGGCAAGACCAATCAATAAGACTCGGATAGAAATTGCCGATAAGAAACAGCTATTACGCGTCTGGAAAAGATGTGATACGCGTCAGAGATTATCTTTCGTATTAGTGTTGAAACAGTGTCTGTGTAATCAATGCGCCCGCTTCGGTCTCGGTTTCGGTCCCGGTCTCTCTAGCGTTGCCGCTTGGTATCTAAGCCCAACCCGCTCCCCCCATGGTCTTTTTCAGATCTCCTGCATCTCTTGGGTGTTTTTTCTTCTACTCATACGGAATCGAAAGAGGAAATTTGAGATCCGATACCGCCATTTGAAGCCTCCAAGATGACTGCCACATCCGCCGCGGACCTCCCCCCTCCCCCATCAGCCGACAAAATCAACATTGCTATAGCCGACCTTGTTCTTTACATACTTCTGTTGTTTCCGGTTCTCCGGATTACTTGGAAACATGGCAAATCCGGCATGGTCTGTTGGCCAATCTTTATTTCATACTTCCCTCTCCGCTTCGTCTCGGATGCCTATCAGATTGCCAACCGCAACGAGCCCGAAATTCCCAATGCGGTCGCCATTATGACTAATGCCGGGAGCATTGCTTGTTTGTCATTGACCATTATTGGGTTGATCTATGAAGTGTAGGTTCTATAGTGATCTAATGAAGAAGAAGCGTTGTTAACATGAAGGCTTCTATAGAAACGTGATACTTCCGTTACCTCCGAAACGCTGGACCGAAAGAATAATGCTAGCTGTAACTCACCTGGCCATGACGGCAGGTATTGCACTAGCTACATACGGAGGATCCCCTAAAGCTGGAGCTAAAGGGGGAGTCGTGGCAGAGAACTTGAACCAGACAGGCAACTGTTTGATGATGTTCACCATGATATTCGGCATCGGATGGTGGATCTGGGCGACCCAGAAGCGCGTCATGTCCCTCAAGTCCCATCCAAACTTTGTACCTGGAAAGTACTTGCTGCTGGCAGCATGTGCAGCACTCCCCTTTCAGTTGATCCGGATTGGCTACAACCTCACCATGGCCTTTACTCCGTATGCCGTCATAGATCCCTTCTCGGGATCTTTTGCTTCAAGGCTTTTGTTGATGTTTGGGCCACAGCTTTGTGTAGCTATTGCTGTTACTGTGGGTGGATGGATGAGTGTTGGGCTTGTGCCGGCACATGCCCTGGGGCAGGAGAATCAGGGGTTTTCACGATTTAGAACCCCACGACCTTGGGTCTAATGCCATAGAAACTACTTTAAACACCAATGGAGGAAATGGGGCACTGGAATAACTGGGCCAGGATGGTTACAAACTGTTAGAATGTTACGGGATTGGTTGGCTTTTGGACTTGGCTTGGTTGGGAAACGGGGGTACTACTGATTTTCGAGTTGGAGTTGACTGAAATTACTTGATACTGAATAGATAAGGTTAAAAAAAAAACTCGGTTATGGTGTTTTTGTGGTATTGGGTACTGATGCCGTGCATTGACAGCTGTGCCTTTCGTTATCATGGCTGATGACATCTTTGGGGACATCATTGATGACAAGAAGGACCGTGATGAAGCCGCAAATACGTGTATTTACAACCCTTGAAGCTGAAACCCAGCCAACACAAGTGGAACTGTCTCGACTGACAGATCTGCCCAGGGATCTACCATCTTACGTCGGCCATGACGACGCCCCCCCCTTATAAATCCCATGCCCCAACCGCCCTTTAAGGCTGGTCTAGGCCCTATTGGGATCCGGAATCTCGGTCTCGGCTTGAGCCTCAGGGCTTAGGCAGGCCAATGAGATTGAAATGCGAGACCGAGACTAAAATAGGACTGATACAACATGGGGTTGCTTTGATTTAGGCTTATTCTTAAGGTAAATTGTCAACAACAGTGATGGAAGAGAGTTTTGGGGAATTGCATATAAGGATTGGCAATGCCTTGAGATGTGTCTGTCTTGATCCATCAACACCATCAGTCGCCCCAGTCTCCTAGTTTCTTCCATCTCCTAGCTTCTAAACACAATCTCTGCTGTTTTTTTTTACCTTTGTTTCTTATACAGTCTCAAGTTAAACCTTTCCTACCTTTCTTTTTCAACATGTCTGGATTTTTCTCCAACCGGGTTAAACTCCCCATCCATCTTCTTCAACTTGTTATCGTCGTCGGGGTTCTGGTCATCTCGGTCGTACGAATGCTGAACCAGCCGAAAAACGCCCCCCGAGGCCGCTCAAACACCATGGCACTTGGAATGGTATGCATACTCCGTCAAAGAAACCGAGATCGATTGCTAACTGTGTCATAGGCTGCCAAGTCGCTCATCATCATTCTCTATCAAATCTTGTCCGATCATGTACAAGCATTCAAGAAATGGTCCAGTCTCAAGGCCTATGTAATTCTCAATGCACTGGAGATTGTCTTTTGGGGCGCAGTCGTGTTCATGATGATTCAAGCAAACATCAAGTTTTGCGAGGAATTGAGTTGTATACTCAGCTGGATTGTTGTGGTTCTCGGTATTGTCATGAGGTATGCTTCACACTTGAACAAACAGTAAAGAAACCTTGACTAACAATTACTTCTAATCTAGCACCCTTGCATCTTACATGACTATTGTCACTTGGCTCGACTTCCGACACTTCCGCACATACGGAACCCACCGTGGCCACCATTACCATGGCAAGCACCTCGAAGTCCAATCCTCCGAGAGCATCGCCATGGACACTGCTCCGATGACTCGACGACACCCAGGCGACGAAGGACAAGAGCGACTTGATATTCCCAAGCCAGTTCAGACAGACTATGCGTATTATTCACCAAACGAGAGACGCGAGATGATGAACCATTATCACCACGGTGATGGACATCATGGTAATGGACACCACGGTAATGGAAGGTACTAAGCACGTTGCTTTTGAAAAAGCAAAAACTGTGTCTCAGAACACGGAGATGACAGAATTTTCTTTTGTAGATGGAGAAGACATGATGGATATAGAATAGAGAGGGATATAGGTAGCAAGCAGAAGATCTCCATTTGGGCAATGCAATTGAGCGAGCATAGATATAGAATTTGATTGAAATAGGTATTCACTCTTATACAGCAAAATGATAGCATTCAAATTGTCACCCCATGGAGTGAGTAGGTACTGTCTTGAGGCGAAACTCAAAACAAGAGCCACCAATTGATTGTGACCTGGTTACTGTAGCGCCAGCCTCACTGTAGCAACCCCTTGCTCATTCATGATAGACGGCGGAATATTGATCCACTTTTGGTGGTGTTTAAAAGACCAGCGCTAGACCAGATAAACCAGACCCCCCACGGCAATCCGCCGATACCGCTATCTACACCTACCTACAATGCTTCCCTCATCCCTCAAGAGTATCTATCGCCAATACAAGGCCGACACTGACTCTGTGGCCACATGGCTAGCCACGACTGCAAAGGCTAATGGATATGTCGATGACACGGGCAATGCACTAGTTTCCGCTGGGGGCAAGAAGAAGAAAAAGAAGAAGAAGAAGAAGAAGGTCAACACCAAGCCCAGATATGTTCTGAGGATCAAAGACTTTGAGCCCATGGCGAAATTCATCGCCAAGCTCGAGTCCATCAATCTTCCTGAAGAATTCGCCATTGCTCTTGAGCGAGTCATTTGGGGTACGTACCTACTTCAACTTCGCATGCATCCGCATCCATTCTCTTCACGTGAGACTGACCTTGATGCCACAGTTCGCAAGACCTTTGTTGACTTGCTTGCCGCTAATGGGATCCCTACAAAGGGTGATTCAGATGCAACTCATTCTTACTTTGCCGACGTGCTCGAAAAAGTTGGCAAGTGTCTGCAGCCGCTCGTGAACGCGCCAGCTTTCAAGGCTCCTGAACCAAAGGATACTACCGAGTCTGACAATCCTCTCAAGAACATTTTTGACGTTCTCGAGGTTTACACACCTTCCGAAGAGTTCTTGAACGCTCCAGCGGCTGCTGCTCCCATACCTAAGCCCGACGTTGAGTACACCGTCGAGGAGGACGACACCCTGGGAGATGCAATCTTTGCTCTCATCGCTCTACTGGATGACTTTACCCGTCTGCGCGAGGAGGTCAGGTCGCTGTGGAAGCGCCACCGAGAGGGATCCCTTGATCTCGCTGCTGCGGCTGTCGCGACCAACACGGCTTTTGAACTCGCTCGCAGCATGGAGGATGAAGTGAAGCCACTCCTTGACAAGTACGACGGGGTTCACGAACTCATCACGGTGTACTTTATCAACATTTGCAAATCTTGTGGTGTTGACGCGCTGAGGAAAGGTGAAGGGGAGCCTTACAACCTAGTGGCGTACGATTTCGCCAAGGCTTGCTTCGCAAACGGCTTGACCATGCTCAGAAGCTACGCGGTCGGCAGCTCTGGTGATAGCGTCGTTAGCAAGTACAACGGCAAGTTTGGATGGTACGACGAGGCCCGGGGGGACACTGCAACAACGAACCGCGGAAAGTGGGATCAGGACTTTACGGCATTCAGCGGCGTCATCACAGAGCTGGAGTTCCTCTCCTCCTCCAACTTGGCACAGGGGGCGAGGGTCGAAGACGAATTGATCCGTGGTGTGGGAGCGCTAATGGACAGCGCCCTAGAAGGTGACCCCGAGCTGAGTCTCTGGTTGTCCTTCGCCCTGCAAACGTACATCGAGGTGTTGCAGTCTTTCGGGAAGAACTGTGGTGATGCCTATGAACAGATGCAGCAGGAATGCCGCAGGATCAAAAAGACCATGCTCCAAGTCCCTCGCACGTCGAAAGAGCGAGACAGCGTCCTCAACTCGGTCACAAAATGGGACAAGGACCCGATCTGGCATTGCCGCCACAAGATGATCAGGCTGGGTCTCATGCCCAGGCCCAACCCCCCTCAGTGCCAGTTCCTGCGCAGAAACCCGATCCACTGCGGCCTCCTCCTACACGAGATACGCACCAACTTTCACATCTCGGGCGTGCGGTACGCAGCGCACAGCGGGGGGTTGATGGTGACGACACAGCTATATCACGCCCTCCACAATGAGAAGCTGCTTCCGGAAGACGTCGTGTGGGAGGACCTCGACGAGTTTTGGAAGAGGCAGGGAAACTCGGCATTTTTTGTCGGCGACCCTCCCACGGACCGTGAGGGCTACTTTAGGAACTATTGTCTCAGCATCGGCCTGTCGGCCAGCAACTGGGCGCCTACTAAGAGACAGGGCAAGGTTAATGTCAACACGGCAAACCGTCGCAACCTCAAGTTCGACGGATGGGTGTCTTTGGTGATGAAGAACCGTCTTGTCCCTACTGGAGACCGTCCCGCCCTGTCGGCCGATATGATTGAAGGGATTTTGCTTGATGGTCGTCGACATGAGATTATGGACGGCAAGGGACATGTCCGACCAGAGCTGAAAGAAAAGACTGAGGATGACAAGGTAAGCCTGCAAATCCAGGCAAGGCAACATCATGACTAACACTACATCTCAGGTCGACTTGGTTAACCTCTCGCCGGCCGGCCTCGTCGAGAAGCTCGCCCTGGACGTGCATGACGATGTACCCAAGATCACCTTTGACCTATTTACCCTCCACAACACAGCCTGGGACCTCCTAACCAAGCTCAAAGCCGAATTCACCAAGATCATGGGTCCCGAATTCCTCAAATACGTCCCAAGAGAAGAACTGTTACCGTATGTAGCAGGCTACGTCTTCTCCACCGCCGCAGGACGTCAAGACATTGAGACAAAGGCCGAGTCGGTGGACACCCTGATCAACGCCGCCGGGAGGTTTGTCAATGGATTTTTGGCAAAGGGAAAGGGGCGGGTTGTAAAGGAAGGAAGCAAGGCGATGGTCAGACCCCAGGAAGTGGCCCATATACAGTTCAATGATATTGAACCTTGGGGGCTGGACAGACTCATGGCGGAACTTCAGAAGGAGGCTGCGAGGAGGGGGGGCATGGGAGGTCGTGGTGGGGGTGGAGAAGAGTGTCCCGTGCAGTGAGGTAGGTGTGCAAACTTGGTTTGGATACGGATGTGTAATATTTTACAGTCTTTGGGGAGATTCGGTATATATATGGATGGATAGGTAGCCAGGAGATGTCGAGCAGATATGGATGTTTGCAAGTTGGCAGCTCCAACTTGTATCAAGGGTTCACCCACCTGTTGATATAGACCTGGTACAAGGTCCAACTGTGCATGATAACCTGGGCTAATGATTCTTTCCACAAGACGGGAGCTAGTGAGAGAGACCCATACAATTACCTAGGTACCTCTGGATAAGTTTGAGATGAAACTTGATGTCGCACAGAGCATCCAAGTCAAAGAGTGAATCTTTTGGCGTTGCCGAGCGCAAATAAATGCACATCCCGACAAACGGGCCTTCACGTTCCCCCTCAGGCTTTCAGGCAGCACCGAGCTCTGATTGGAATGTGCCTCAGGCTAAAACGAGACGGCGGCAAGTGTCATCGTGAATGCAAACAAAGGAAGGATTCGACATGAGGGCAATCAAACGGAAGCTACGTTTGTACGTTTTGATACGTATATAACTTCGACCTGCACTTCCTTGCAAAACACATTCTCTCTTCTTCACGCACACACGCACAACCAAGATGAGCGCCTCCGACGAAGACGACCGCATCCTTGAGAACCTGCTTGAAGACGTATGTACAACCCTCAGCCGCCCAGGCCTCGCCGTCTTTGCCATCGGAGGCGACGTTCAAAAGCCAGACCCTTTCCCAGAAACGACTTCTTCTCTCATAATCCGCTGGGACCGCGATGATCAAGGCCAATGTCGCAAATTGCTCCTCCCCGTGGGGGATGATCCCGCCTCCAAAGAGTCGTTCGACATGATCCTCAAGGACTGTGAACCAGCGACGTTTGGAATTG
This sequence comes from Fusarium ambrosium, assembly GCA_003947045.1. Classification (NCBI taxonomy): domain Eukaryota; kingdom Fungi; phylum Ascomycota; class Sordariomycetes; order Hypocreales; family Nectriaceae; genus Fusarium; species Fusarium ambrosium. The sequence goes on from NIZV01000019.1 coordinate 222,978, forward strand.
GGAGCAAGGAGGTCCTTGATGAGGAGTATCGAAAGGCGGGCAAGTTGGATGATACTGCTTTCAGTACCAGCTTTAATCCTTACGAGCATGGCATCATGGATACCATCAATCAGGTCCTGGCGCAAGGTGCGCATCGAGAGGGTCTTGGTGTCAGGGCTGAGATGTACAAGCTCAACGTAATGCCTTTTCTGCGCTGCATCATGCGGATTCTGACGTGCGATAGGTATACTCTGGTCCTTCTGGCAAGTTCAAGGCGCACGTCGATACTCCACGATCAGATCGCCAGATGGGCTCCCTCGTCGTCTGCCTCCCAGTTGCGCACCAAGGTACGTTCCACCCATGGAAACGCTTCATACCTGTTGACTAACGACATGCAGGTGGCCAACTCGTTGTACGACACAGGCATAATCAAGTCAAGTTTGACTGGGGACCCAAGAGTGCCGATACCATCCAATGGGGTGCCTTCTTCTCCGACTGCGAACACGAAGTCCTTCAAGTTACTGAAGGGCACCGAATGACCCTGACCTACAATCTCTTTTGGACAACCTACGGTCCTGCTTCTATGTCTGACAACCTCAAAGCTCTGGATCAGGAGTCTCTTCACTTCTATTCCGCTCTTCAGAAGTTGTTCGACTGTGAGCATTTCCTGAGTGATGGTAGGTGGCTTTCCCTAATCTCTCTACTCTACAATAACCTGTCGCTAACACTTTCACAGGAGGCCTTGTGGGCTTCACTTGCGCCCACGCTTACCCTCACACCTCAAAATCTTCCATGGACGATCTCCACCACATGCTCAAAGGAATCGACATGGTCGTCTACCAAGCCTTGAAGCGTCTTTTAGGCTCAGCCTGCGTCACAGCTGTACTAGACGACGCGGAATACCTGCAGAACCGAGCAGAACGGGGCTTCTCAGACGACGGGGAGGCCAACTATGACTGTGTCAGCGCCTCTCTGCGGCCAGTACTTACCTTCCAAGAGTACGACGAGAATGGAGAGCCGGATCCGAGCGCAGCTTTTCCTCGTCGAGATGTTACGTGGTTGAATCATGCGCCCAATAGCCGGACTGCAACTGAATTCGCTGTTGCGTTCATCACGGTGAGTTCTGATCTATATGATGAATGGGAGTTTGATCTAATATGACTTTATAGTATGGCAATGAGCCTGGGATTGGTGCTTACTATTCTACGGCCGTCATCTTAGCCAAGGCGGATGCGTTTGGGGGAAAGTAGTCAAGCCTGGAATCTAGAGGCATCTTGCTAGAGGATGAAGCGAGCGACATACAAACCGCTCAAAGATGAGAAGCAATTATTCTGTCAGTTGCTAGGCTCATTACATCAGAGAATAATCATTGGCCGACATAGGCTGTAATCGTGTGCAATCCATACAACTAGTTCACTTACGCGAGCTTGAAAGTATCAGATGGGTGTGTATTATGAGTAGCAAAATATACAACGAATACACCGTGTCCAAAGCAATTCCTTCAAACCATTTCATCACGGGATATCAACCAAGTAAATATTAACTCCACGCGCCGCCTTCAATTGCCAGTTCCTTTCCTTAAGCTGTTAACTCCTACCAAGGAGATTACTGCGGAGCATAAGGCTGCTGCTGATACTGCTGAGGAGGCGGCGACACGGCAGGGGGAGGAGCAGTGTACTGGTTTTGACCATCAAGCTCACTTCCATAGGTCTGAGGCGGCGCGGGCTGTTGGTAGGGAGCCTGCTGCTGGGGCTGCTGTTGAGGGAACTGTCCATATGTAGGCTGGCCCTGGAACTGTTGTTGTTGCTGCTGCTGATCCTGAGGAGAGTAAGGAGCCTGAGGAGGAGGATAAGCACCCTGCTGCTCGTAAGGGCTCTGAGGTTGTTGGAAGGGAGGTTGTTGGTATGCCGGAGCGGGAGTAGGTTGAGGAGAGAATTGAGGCTGCTGCTGAGGAGCGAACTGGCCGTTGGGAGCAGGCTGTTGGAACTGTTGAGGCTGGCCCTGGAATTGTTGAGGGGGAGCGTTCATGGGCTGGGCCTCGGAGATCTTGGTCTCCATCTGGTAGTTGTTGGTAGGGGTTCCGGTGCCTGAGCTACCCACGGCGAAGCGACCTTCCTTGCGACCACGGAGGAACATGAGAAGAGTCCAGACAAAGGTAGCGATGAAAAGGACCCTACCAAAGTTAGTCAATGTCTTGGTAGGATGTGCCGTTAAGAACTTACCAAACGAGAGCGCCAAGACCAGCAATAGAAGACAACATAGCAAGACCAATCTTTGTAAGGATAACATCTCGCTTCGTATGAACAGCACGCTTAAAGACGACATCACAGCTCTTGCTGTTTACAACACTTCCATCATCATAGCAGTCGCCCACAACAACGGGAACGACATACTTGGACCGACGAGAAGCAGTAGCAGCCCAAGCAGCAAGCCAAAGAACAATAAGAAGACCATCAACGACGAGGACGGCGAGGATGTGGTATGCGCCTCGGAGGCTGGGGATCTTTTCGGTGAAGACGACGTAGGCGACTGCTAGCCAAGTAAGGATAGACTGGATTGTGTGTTAGTTTGATGGGGGAAGAGGGTGCTGAGAGGAAAACGTACGACTGCGAGGGAGAAACCTTCTTCGTCTAGGTAGGCGTCGTGAATCATGCGAGCGCAGAGACCGACAATTATGAGCGAGATGAGGAATTGGAAGCCGCGGATTATCATGATCCAGAGGGGAGTGTGAAGGACGTGATCGCCCCGGGGCTTTTCCACAGGTTGCTCCATTGTGGTGGATGTAAGTGAGTACTCGAGTGTAAGTGAAGTAAAGTCGTATAAGTCGAAGCAGCTCTCAGGATGTAGACACTAGAAGAAGAACAGATCTTGAGCCAAGAGAAGGAGGCGCACCCATCACATCGAGGACCGGCGCAAAGAGCCTTATACGTCCCGCGCGACCTCCCCTACACAAGCACACCACACAAACAAATCTCTAATCTGCTCTGCATCTACCACGCAGCCCAAGGCAGACTTGAAGACCCTGTCGGATAGCTGCGTTAGCGCCCTTCAGCCGCACGCACGTCGGGCGGTCTCGAGGAGTGGAGCGTTATTTCGAGGGCGTCAAAGGTAGGGCGTCTTGTTTCTTTTGGGAACGAGAATCCTTTAAGCCTCCTCTACGTACAAGTATATCTCCTTTCTTCATTCCCTCTGTACATGTCGTATTTGACGAGTACGGCTCTTTTTACGAGGGACAACGTGTGACGAAGAAGAAGCTGGGGTTTGACGCTTTGTGTTCAACTTTTGATAGTCGAGACAAGACATGGACCGGGATGACCCCTTGCTAGGCTACGACAACTCCACACCCCTTGCTCTTCCGTGCCTTGAAACACTCCGGCAAGTCGGCATGCGGGAGAGACATGTGCCGTTAAGCCAAGCAGGACAGGGTAAAATCGATAGTGCGTCAATGACTGCTTCCGGCGGCTATGCTTCTTTCCACTAGATGATCTTTACACTCAAAAAGACATTTTTATACAAGCGATCAGTAACAAAAGACATCGCATTTCCATGTCAATGTGTACTTCTGAGGTGTCATTGTCCCCCATTGATCGACGCCAGGTCACTCAAGAAGGAATGCTTTCCCACCTCAATGTCTCGCGAATTAGACACATCTGATTTGCCAGATTGAAGCCAATATACAGGTGGGACTCGGACACGAAGGATCTAACCCCGGAGAGGGGAGGGGACGATCCGGCTGGGGGGGACGTGTGTGACCCAAGCCTGTCTTGTCCATCAGAGCCTTGCTTCCAATTTCACTGCCACCGCCAAACAGTCTCTTCGGTCGAAAGTTGTCGTCAAAATCTGATACCATTACTGAATAAAGACAAGACGTCCCATCCATTTAGGAATTTGAACGCCTCGTCTTGACTAGCCTCATCGCCAAGATGACTTGGAACGTGACAAGAAGGGGAAGGGGGGGCCTGAATCGGAAGCAGGGATTTTTAAGCCAAGCCCATTTTAAAAAAGAAAGCCTCGCGGGCGGGTCCTTGCAGGTCGCGCCGTTGAGTTGAGGTGTGCCAAGGGCGGAATATGCAGGGCAGAGAGCGGAATGAAGGTTGAGACTAATTAACGAGAATATCGGGCATGGCGTTGCTAAGTCCGATTTGCCGCCTTTTTGATGGATAAGCTATCTATGAATAGGGTCTGAAGACTAGGAGTTGATATCACCGGTATTCCTACACCGGACTCGCGTGTTCGCTGCTTGTTAATCTCCCAGCAGGCCTAGGGGGTTTACACCATCCCTTACCTACTCACCTCTCAACGATGATGACCTGACCTTTCGTCATTTGATTCAGGCTGAGCCTGCACTTCTCTCATCACTCTCACTGCATCACACATCACAAGGTCATCAACACCAAATTCTGAAACAGAACCATCTATTTAGGCGCCTGTCTCGCCGGAAACGACCAAGGCTACATCCGTGCCTTGTGCTAGACCCAAGACTAGACCTCAAACTAGAAACCAGAACTAGTGCGCGACCGTTGAGAGATGTCAGTCTTGTCATGTTCGGAAACCTTGACGCCTCGACTCTCTCTCCCGCCCTGCCGCCGCCGTCGCCTCGTTCTTTGGCTCATTCCCCTGAGCTTCCATGAGCCCTTTCTGACCAAGGGAAACGCTCTGTCTTTTGAGTGTTTTTTTTCGTTTTACTCTGTTTTTTTTTTGTCCTTTCTTCCGCTGACTGCTCTGTCCGATCCGTCTTTTTACTATTCCACGTCTCATTCATCTCAGTCGCTTAGAGGTTGACTTTACTCCTCGTTGGGGCCCTTGATCAGCACCTTGATCGCCTCACCCTCCTTGACCTTCTTGAAGGCCTCCTCAGCCTGCTGGAAGTCGACAATGCCCGTCACGAGCTTCTTGACGTCGACCTTGCCAGTGGCAACCAGCTCGATGGCAAGAGGGTAGTCACCAGGGCCGTATCGGAACGATCCGCTGACGGTGGCCTCCTTGATGCACATGGCCATGATGGGGAAGGTAATGTCAGACTTGCCCATGCCGCCCTGAACGTAGCTGCCACCGACCTTGAGGACGTGGATGCTAGCCTGGATCGAGGGCTCGGCACCGCTGGCGTCAATGACAACGTCGGCACCGTCAGGGAGGTCGGCGAGCTCGAGAATGTTCTTGGCGTTCTCCTCGGGGGAGATGCGCTGCGAAGCGTAGATGTGGGTAGCAGCAAAGTCCTTGGCAAAGTCGAGCTTGGACTGGACAATGTCGACGCTGACAATCTTGGAGGCACCGTAGGCGCGAGCGACGGCCGCGCAGAGGAGACCGACTGGACCGGCACCCATGACGACAACAGAGTCACCGGGCTTGACATTGGCCTGCTTGACGATGTGGACACCGACGGCAAGGGGCTCAATCAGAGCACCCTCCTGCTGGGAGACGTTCTCGGGCAGCTTGAAACAAAAGTCGGCCGGGGCGCGCCAGTAGCCGGTAAGGGTACCGTGGTAGGGAGGGGTGGCGGCAAAGACCATGTCGGGACAGAGGTTGTACTTGCCAGCGAGGCAGTTGGTGCAACGACGGCAAGGGTATCCGGGCTCGAGGGCGACGCGGTCGCCAACCTTGAGGGTCTTCACCTTCTCACCAACCTCGACGACGGTACCGGCAGACTCGTGGCCCAGGACCATGGGGTCTGTGACGACAAACTTGCCAATGGATCCATGGACCCAGTAGTGAACGTCGGAGCCACAGATACCAGTGTAGTTGATGGCGACGATGACATCGTGGGGATCCTCGAGGGTGGGCTTGGGGCGCTCCTCGAAGGTGACGTCGCCGGGCTTGTTAAGGACGAAAGACAGGTTCTAGATGGTGTCAGCTAGAGTCTTGGGGAGGGGGGACCAGAGTCAAAGACGTACGCTGGCCATTGTTGCTATGGTCTGAGTCTGTGATGGATGAGAGGGTTGAAAGAGAAGAGGAGGGACGAGGTTCGGTGTGGGATGTCGGTCTTCTTATACCGGATCGATATGGACGGTGGGTTGTTGAGTGTGGAGCGAGCTACCAGCTATTCTCGTCGGTCAATGCTAAAAAGGAACAATTGTTGAAAGACACGTCTTCCCTCTTTTTTTTTCCATCCGGCCGGGAAAACGGGGGAAGCAGGAATCTGCTGATGAGGGCGACATGTGCAGGTCAAATAGACTGATGGGGGAAAATCAGTCCATGCCATGATTCCCCCTTCCATTGCCCATGATGGCTGCAATCACTCCCCCTCCCCCCCACGTCACCGTGTAGGTATACAAACAAAAAAAAGACCCCGCGATCAAGAGCTCTCTTCCTCGCCAATCAAGTACCCGTCATGCTCGCTGCAACCCTCGACCGAGCTGTCCTGTTGTGTGCTGCTTTGGTCGCAGGGGTGGGTAAAAAGAAAAGAGGTGGCTACCACAAGTGCCGCATGCGCATGCAACGGAGGTCGGCGAGGGCCCCTCTCCCCTCCTCTTCTCGGGGGTGTTTCTCTTGTCATGATGGGAGCGCTTCAAAGATTCGTTTCTTCTTTTTTGCGAGACTTGATAAATTTTGTTTGGAGCTCATGATCGGATTGGAATCAATTTAGCCAGAAATGACTTTACCCGCCCCAATCGAAGTACAGAAGGTTAGATGGTCTGGTGGATCCCGTGACACGCCGGTTGTCAATCCGTCGGTGAGGGATGGAAGCTCTAGCGGGGCGGGCAAGCACCTTAGGCAAGCACCAAAAAGATACGATAACTGAGAGCTCTTGTTAGTGGTATAAGTCGAATTGTTATGGAAACACATAATACTGTACTTTCACTTACTTAATCGCTCGATATCACAGGTCAAACGTGGCCTGTAGAACCAACTGATTCGTCCTCTTCCTCACGTGCGAGACTCCAGTGGCTGCTGATGCCGAGCGGTTATCTCTCAGATCATGATGCGCACTACACTGCTTCATCCCACGCATCCTTCACCTCTATCCCCTGTGCCTATGCCTCGCCTCGCCATTCTTACGTATGAGCAAGATAGCAATGCCGTGACATTTACACCTCCGTTGAGCCGCATGCCGTGATTCCTCCTCCATGCTGAACACTCTGCGATCAATGCTTTTTCCCTTTTTCCCTTCGGAGCGAGCGGATCTCCAACGGCCTCGGGGCGGGCTCCGGCGCGGAGCTGCGACAATGGGTATAGCGCTCGGGGGTGTGCGGGATGGGGGACGCGGCCTTCGGAGAGGAGGGGGGAAGGGAAGCATTGGCATTAGCGGATCCGCTTCACCTACAGCTGTTGGGAATCGGATGATTCTGGGGGAAGTGGATCTCCTTCTCTCTAGAGATTCGACTTTTGTTTGTGCAAAAGCTGAGAGTTACAAGAGTCATGTCCGAGGGGGGGGATGGATAGTTTATATATTTCTCCGTCGTATGATGCAACTCCATTCACCCTGATGGCCATGTCCGTTTCCGTTCTCTACAGACCTTACTGGACACATAAAACGCTCCGCTAGAGTAAAATACACAACATGCACATGCCTCTTGCTTCATCCTACATGAGCCTTAACTGAAATGGTCCGAGGTGAGAAGCTTGGAAGAATGCTACATCCACCAACACCTCCAAGATGCAGCTTCCGCTCGTCAGAGAAAACAGGGACAAGGTGGACAACATCTGCCGCACGCCTCTTTACAAATCTCACGGTTCTTCGAGTTCGGATCAACGGGAATCAAAATCTCGCATATGGCCTGAGTTATGTGCCGGGATCACGTCGGCACTGTGAAAAGCATGTGTTTCGAGTCGTTACCTAGGTAGCTCAAACATCATACGTACCATAGAACGTGGAATATCTCGATTCGTTGCTCTCAGTTACATTCTCGTAAAGTAACAATTAAACGCCCCAACCTTCCTCCGCATCCCCGGAATCCCATCCCCCCATGGGGCCAATGCATAACATAAACACTAGTGCAGATCTCCATTAAATCACCCCAGGTTGTAGTGCGCCTCCTGGTGGCTAACGGAAGAGTGCCGTCGTGTTGCGCTGTCCTCGGGGTAGTCGTGCTCGATACTCGGCTCGCCGACGTGCTGCCTCAGGGCCGAAGGGGGGGGCCTGCGCCGCGTCACATGGGTCTCGAAGGACCCGGTGGATATCTTCTCGGTGGGTTTCAGTTCTTCTGTGGCATGTTAGCTCTGTCTTTGACAAAAAGCACTCATCTTTCTTACTCTGGCTTTGCTTGGGTGGAAGGGACACCGGGCACGTTCTCGACGAGCGACTCGATCTTGTCTCCTGTTCGGACGCCTTCGGTTTGGTGTGTTTGTTCAACCCGCCTCGACTCGAGATTCTCAGTACGAGTGTTGCTGGGAACAGACTCTCGTTGTTCGGTCTGCTGGCTTGTTCCAAAGTGTACACCGTGAGACTCCTCGCCCGTAGGCTGGAGCGTCTCCTTGAGCTTGTCCATAAGATCAGAAGCCATTGTGAGTTGTTGATTTGCGATGATTGATGATAATTGATGAATAGGGCCGTGTAGATGTCTCGAAAGGTCTGGAGAGCTCATTCCTCAGCTCCATGACATCCCTTTTATAAGCTCCCTCCAATTCAATCCACGGCCACTTCCATCATCCTTCTCTAATCCATCTCGCCCAGCCACGTCAATCCCCTCGAAAAACCAGGAATAGCTCGTCACCGAAGCATCCTCATTCGACGACCAAAGCCCCCAGATGCCGTCATCCTCACCAACCCAGAAGCTTCCGACAATGACGTCGATCAAGAGGCGTCATGATGCTTGGCGTCGGCGGCGCAGGGGGCGGGCACGATAAGCATAATTCCAAACCCTAATTTGCTCTTACCAGTCCTCCGGGCGAACCATTCATCTGTTCCTGTTTTTTTGTGCGCAAGGCTTGGCCGGGGTCCTTGTTGACGGTCAGGAACCACAATGATATAATGCCAGGTCGAATCGGAGATCTACCGTGACATTGACTAGCCTAGATGGTTAAAGATCCCGGCTAAAGGCGACGTCGTCAGTGGGCCGACATGTTTAAATACCCGGATCTCGACGAGACTATGGGTCTTGGAGGCTCCAACAAGGTCTTGGGATCAGTCTGTCACATTACGTGGCTTCGTATCGATGGACTTTCCCGGAGTTTTACTTGCGGCCGGCGAAGAAAAGATACTGGGTCAAAGTGATAGCGATTTCCGTCGAGGTACAGCTGATCCTGGAATAGTCTCTCTTGGCATTGACGCCATCACATCTACCAAGGCAGTTCAACCTCTTGACATCACTCATAACTGAACATATGCAGATGCGTCGAAAAGAGAGAAATTTACTCCTTCATTGCCTCATAGGACATGAAATTCCCCTCGGATCAAAGATGGCGTCCTGCATTGCCCTCTCAACATTGGCATTCGTAACACGAGACTTCGTTCACGTCCAACCCTCGACAACGTGTGAGCCTCTAAATTTGGAGCACGATCTATTTTAGTCTTGTTGTGATGATGAACTTGCATTAAAACGCTCTATCTAAACATTCGGTGTCATTCAAACCTCACTCTGTTGCGTCTAAAGGAGCGAGAGTACCCAAACTACCAACTCATCCTCAAAATTCCAGACCCCATCGCATCACTTTTAAGAACCATGTGCTCTATCCCACACTATTCCTTGAATCCGAACTCTTGCGCTCAGTATCGCTATCAGTAACCCCCTGGTCATCAACCGACGACCCCCTCGTAGAAGCAGCCTCAATCACAGGTAACCCCTCCTCTTCCATAACCGGTCTACTAAACCGATTAAACAAAAGAAAAGAGTCTCGTCCGAGCCGTGTTCCATTCACCGGCGTCGCAGACAACATAGAGCACCTCCTAATCTCGACTGCGTCATCATGAATGGGCTTGACTCCACAGAAGGTGTAGATGGCATCGAGGGCCGGGATGGATAATCCATGAACGACGATGGAAAACAAAACGAGCCAGTAGACGACAGGGCCAATCGCCAGCATGAGGTCCGTCTCTTCCGTATTTCCTTCGCCGAATTCGGGCAAGACTTCTCGGGCGTATTCGATATAAAAGACGGCCCCAGCTCCGATCGGTCCAAAGTAGCCCATAAACAGCGCTTCTTTGTAGTTCTTGCAGACTTTCGGCATCAATTTGTACGCCACAAGCATGGCTGGGATCCGACGTAGAAAGAGCACCATAAAGCCAAGACAAAAGAGCCGGCCATATGTAAGCCCTGTGCCCGCGGGATCTTGAAAAGCAGACCAGGGTAATACCGTGCCGATATAGAAGAAGCCTCCAAAGTTAAGAAGCATTTGGACGCTCGTGTTGACTTCGTCGTATCGCCTCTGCGACTCGACAAGATACCGTCCGTCCCAGTTGAGAGCACAACCTGCCACAAAACAGGCCAGTGAGTCGTCGGTACCGATGGCTCCACATGTTCCGACGATGAACAGCCCTATTGCGGTAGGGAGAAGTAGAAAAGATTCGTTGTCGATCCACTTCCTAGACTCTGTTAGCAAGGCTCTGGACAATGGCTCAAGATGACTTGCCGCTTCAAGCAGAAGCCAATTCTCTTTCGAGAGAGATATCCAACCACGGCTCCATATACCACAGATAGAAGCATCATATATAGCCAGGTTTCGATAAGCCACTCTTTGAGGGCCAGTCCGATACCCATATCCGATTCCTTGGTCTTGGAGAGCAACACCTCCGTCTCGTTGGCCCGTTCTTCTACTCTTCCCCCTCCAGTGTAGCGCATGATATACACTGCGAGCATCAAGAACGGGAATCCAAACCCGTCGTTCGCTCCGGCCTCTGCCGAGATAATCTCTCTCAGGGGACGCGCCACAAACTTATCCGCGAATGGACCCTTGGCGATGGCCTGCGAGAGAACCGGGTCGGTACAAGTAACGCAGGATGCAATGACCAAAGCCGAAAGAACTGTAACTTTGGGCACGGTCGCTACAACGCAGAGCGTCGTGCAGATCCACATCATAGTCATGATCGGTAGCAGGCAAAGTGCCATCTCCCGCCAGCGGGTGAGGCAGTATCGAGCGGGGAGTTGATAACCTGCCATGACAAGTTGGAGACCTATCATGACTCTAGTAACGCCCTATGATTGTCAATTCTCCGTGCCTTCCCACGCACCAGAGTGAAAACTTACCAGTGTGATGCTGCGTGTCTGGCCCTCCTGAGCGGCACCCCATTTGTTGGCTTCGATGAATTTGGCAGCCACGGGCCCAAGTATGATGCCGACTGCCACTGCCGGAACTGTAATCAATTGAATGTCAATACTCTGTTCTCTGCTTCTGTTGGGATGGATAGACCTACGAGCGATTCCTAGATACCATGACTGTCTGATCTTGACCGATATGATGCCGTAGAGAATGACAAAGGCGCCTCAAGGTTAAACGTCAGCTTCTAGGTCACGATAATCTAGAACTATAAACTCACCCAGCGCCGCAAGCACGATATTGAGCTCACTAACATCAAGAGTCGGCATATCGACGAAGACCTTTGAGAGACTCCAAGGACTAGTGCCAAGCCAAGAGAAGCTGAGGCGAAGACCTTGAGGATCTGGGCCCAATTCTAGAAAGTTTACATGCAGGAGATGGGCATTCGTCACCCAATGGCTGGAACATTTCTCCCTCTCCCTTGATCTACATCCTTATAAGAAAATCCCCCTCCCCCCCCCCCCCTTCCCAAACAAGCTTTTTGCCCGTGAGACAGAATCTCATAGATAAGAACGTGCCGATAGCCGAATATAGAGAGCAAACAGAGGGATGTGAGGTTCAGTGTAATCATTCGCCCCTTGTTTCACCGCGGAGAGGCCGAGGGGGACATTGCTGATGTTGGCGTTGTACATATGGGCGTTGAGGCGGTACGAGGATTCCAGACGGGTCGGTTTTGTTTCACTATTATTGCGGCAGATAGATGAGGAAAACGAGTAAGACGTGATGAATAGTAACAATTACGATACTCAACCATGCAAATATATCTGCATTAGGCGAGTTGACTTTATAAACTCTTCCTTGGTGTATTGCGTAATTCACAGTCAAGACGAAAGGCCCGACGATCCCCAATTGGCCTTGAAACAGCAATGTCTCATCCTCAACAGGAACACATAGTACGTAGCAGTCCAAAGATAAAAAGTAATAGTATTTGTCAATCTCAAAGACCCTTCAAGTTGTCACCTCCTACATGTGATTCGCCTGCGTTGCCGCGGTAGGGCTCCATCTCGACACCGCCCACAAACAAAACCTCTCATAACAACCATCTACAATTCAAACTCACAAGCATAATGGGACCGATAATTTTTATGATTTTACTTTATTCAAGGGAATATTTTGGGCTATTTGGGTAGGTACTCGGCAGGAACTGGAACTTCCATGATCCTCATTACAAGTCCTCCTCAATCCTTTCCTCCTCCTTCTCCCAAACAACTCTCTCGGCCAGCCCATGTCCACGGAGGGACCTTTTGTGGCATTTTTTCCGGGTCTTTCTGGTAGAGAGCATGTTGTGTTTTTTTGCTCTCCTCCTCCACCTTTTGGAACCCTTCCACTTGTCTCTCCGTTTTTGTCCAATTTGGCATCTCAACTTTCTTGAGTTGCTTTCCTTGTGGTCCTTTTGTGCTTTCCTTTCTTGTTTCCAGCCCAAGGGGGATCATTCATTCATCTTGAACCCCCAGAATTCCATTCGAGACTTTTCTCATCTCGATAGTTCGTTCACGCCTTCTTCTCCTGGTCACGCTTCTTGGCCATAGGAGGGGGAACCTGCACCTTCTCGAGGCCGTGGCGAACACTGGCCTCGCTCGAGTCAGGAGTTAGGAACTCGCCAAAGGTTCGCTGCTCGAGGTCCAGGTCCTTCCAGTCGACGCCGTCACGGCTGCGGGCGACGTGGCGGTAGTAGACGCGCTTACCAAACTTCCAGAGCTCGATACCGCCAAAGAAGAGACCAGCGGCGATGAATACAATGCCCCACTCCCAGGTGATACCCTTGTGCTTGAAGACAGTGTCGCTGATGACGGGGATGTACTGGAGAGGGAAGAGGGTGACGAAACCGAGCATGATAGCCCAGAAGAGGAACTGGTTGCGCCAGACATCGTGCATCCACTGGGTGAAGTACTTCTTGGAGCCAGGCTGCATGCGGAAGAAAGATCGTCGCTTGTCAATCATCTCCCAAGCAAGGAACAGAGAGAACCAGGTCAGGCAGGCAAAGGTAGTGGCACGAGCCTTGAAGACGGTTCTGCAGCTATCGCTATACTTGTCGTTGCAGTCAGTGCCAAGCTCACCGTCACCAAAGGCATACAGGCGGAGCACGAAAGCGCTGAGGCACAGGGCGGCGATCCAGACACCATAGACGATCATGTCAATGATGAACTCGAGAGTGAAGACACCAGTCTTGAGAGGCTGAGGAGGTCGGCGGAGGATACCAGCGACGGCACGCTCGAAACCGAGACCCATGTCGGGGAGACCAGAAGTAGCCATGATGATCCACATGATCTGGACGGGAGCGATGGGGAAGACGGAGAGACCGGTGCGGTCCTTGAAGACGAGACCGACGAGAAGGACGAGAGCCTGGGCGACGTTGGTGGCGAGCACGTGGAGGATGAACTTCTGGATGTTGTCAAAGATTCGGCGACCCTCCTCGATGGCGGCGACGATGGAGGCAAAGTTGTCATCACTAAGAACGATATCCGAGGCATCCTTGGCGACATCAGAACCGGCTTGACCCATGGCAATACCGACATCGGCACGGCGGAGCGAGGGAGAATCGTTAACACCATCACCAGTCTATTGTAGTCAGTACATGTGTCATCATCGGGTAAAGAACCGGTACATACCATAGCGCAGAACTTGTCACGGCGGTGCAGGGCCTCAATCATTCGGACCTTGGTCTGAGGAGCACATCGAGCAATAACAAGAGGGAGGAAAGGCAGCTGGTCAACCTCATCATCGGTAAGACCATCGAACTGGGTAGCAGTCATAACCATGGTGGCAGCAGTCTCAACGGCAACAAGATCCATGCGGGTGGGCAGGATGCCGACCTCGATGGCGATGGCCTTGGCAGTCTCAGGGTGGTCACCAGTAAGCATGTGGACCGAGATACCGGCCTCGTGGCATTCTCGCACAGCGGGAGCGGACTCGGGACGGGGAGGGTCGTAGAGACCAACGAGACCGCGGAAGACAAGGTCGCACTCAACGGAAGGACGGTCAATGTCGTCACCCTTCTTCATCGGGACGTTGTAGGGCTTGGAAGCGAGAGCAAGGACACGGAGACCCATACCGGCGAAAGCCTCCATGTTGCGGAGGATCTGCTCAGTGAACTCCTCGGTGATGGGGACCTGCTCCTCGTTGTCCTCGGGGCAGTAGGTGGTGCAAGCACCAATGACACGCTCGACGGCACCCTTGGTGAAGGCATAGAGCTGATCGGTACGGTTGTCCTTCATGATCACAGACATGCGCTTGACATCGGAATCGAAAGGCAGCTCGGCAATCTCACTGTACTGGTTGGCGGCATCATGGCTGGTGAGTCGGAGACGGTTCCAGTCGAAGCGGGAGGCAAAAACCTGAATGGCAATCTCGGTAGGGTCACCGCGAGCATGCCACTCACCATTCTTCTCGTTGACGGTAGCAAGGTTGGCAAGAGAAGCGACCTCGAGGAAAGCAGTAAGAGCAGACTTGCTCTGGTTAAGGAGCTCGTTGATGGAAGCAACAACACCGCAGGCCTCACCACCCTGCTTCAGGGGAAGCTCATGAGGCTGAGATCGAGACCATCGGATATCGCCAGTAGTAGGGTTGAAGGGCTCGGTAGTGTTCTCAACAAGGTAGGTTCCCTTTCCAGGAGTCCAGGCTCCACGAGCAACCATTTTACCCTGGGTAAGAGTACCGGTCTTGTCGGAGCAAATGTCGGTAACGGCACCAAGAGCCTCAAGGGACTTGAGGTTTCGGACAATAACGTTTCGCTCAACCATGCGCTTGGTACCGGCAGCCATGGTGATTGTCAAGACGACGACCAGACTAGCGGGAATCATGGACAGACCAGTGGCGACGGCATAGATAATAACCTGTTGGGAAGCATCGAAGTCGTTGGCAGCGAGGACAATGATGGCGCAGATGACAGCAGTGCCGAACAGCAGAAGTGCCAGTCGAGACAGCTTCTTCTGGAGAGGAGTTCCGACGTTAACACCGAGGAAACGACCAATGGCATCAGTAAGAGTAAGAGTGTAGGCCTCGAGGTATCGGTGGGGCTTGGCAGAGCCATCGGGCTTGCGCTTGACGGGACGGACTCGGCTGTCCTTCTTTCGAAGAGCAGCAGCAATGGCGCCAATCTCAGTGCATGTACCAGTAGCGAAAACGATACCCTTGGCGCGGCCCTTGGTAACAGTCGAGGAGCTGTAGGCGACGTTGATACGGTCACCGGGACCAGTGTTGTCTTCAAAAACCTCATCTTCGTTCTTTCGGACAGGGAGGGACTCGCCAGTCAACATGGCCTCATCGGTCTCAAAGTTGATGGCCTCGATCAGTCTGTGGGGAAATAATCAGTGTCATGCCAAGATACATCTACAGGTATGACAACTTACCGGACGTCAGCAGGAATCGTGTCACCGACCTTGATTTCCACAAGATCACCGGGAACGACCTGCACAGAGGGGATAACCTTGGAGTCGCCATCTCGGACGACACTGGCAGTAGGAGACGACATGGATCGGAGAGAGTCCATGGTCTTCTCGGCAGAATACTCCTGGAAGAAACCAACTGTGACGTTGAGACCAATGATGAAGGCGACGACACCGCCTTCAATCCAAGACTTGATACCGAAAGAAACGGCCATGGCCAGGATCAACACCTTGGCAAACGTCAGTCAAGATCTCACGGCATCCTTCGGGGCAACAAGGGTAAGGAAGGTTGGGGTAACTGTCGACACGAGACCGAATGCCAAACTAGGCAATCCGCAGGCCGAAGTCAGGTGGCAACAAGCATCGAGATATGCTTAACAGGACTTTGGAGAAAGTGTGGGGGGTTATCCAATAAAGGTTGAAAGAGACTCACCATTGTCATGGCGTTGGCAACCTGGGCAATGATAATCTTGAGGGGTTGCACACCCTCAGCATCTCCGAGATCATTGTTACCAAAGGTCTCGAATCGTTGCTTGGCCTCAGTTTCAGTCAAGCCGCTGAGAGTGTCTGTCTTCAGCTCCTGGACAACTTGGTCGAAGGAGAGGGCATGAGCAGGCCGTGTCATGGGCTGGTTGCTCTGGCCAGAGACATGCTCGACCTCGGACGCCTGGTCCTTTTTAGCCATGGTGTAAGTCGGGGCTGGTAAGAGCCTCCAGCGTGGATGGTTTTATCGGAGGTAGGTTTGGTTCGGTCGAGGGAGGAGGTTGTTGTTATATCTCTTGAAAGAGACTCGAAGAGGTGCTTAGTGCTGGGTGACCCTCAAGCCTATGTCTGGGGATTCCTGGGAGGAGGATTCAGGAAGCCTTTCGTCTGGCGTCGAAGAGGTCGAGCAAGCAAAAGATCCTTAAGGAGGGAGATATCCGAGGAGAAGAACAGCATCATGGGGTGGGGATGAGGCAGTCTTATAGACAGAGCATCGAGGAGACCGGGGCATCGTCGAAGAAGACGGACATCCATCTCCCACCCCGTACCCCGTCTTGCCTTCTCCTCTGACTCTAGTTTCCCAGGTCACTATCGTCTTGGACAGCCACTCATCCAAGGAAAGGTGGGTTCCATCATCCTTCTCCAGCGAGCCCCCACAATGCCAAGATTGTATCCAATTTTTCCTTCTCTACTGCTGCTTCTCTTCGAAAAGGCGGGGTTTGCGCTGGAGCGAGCGCCTTGGCGATAAGACGGAACCTTGGTTGTTGTTGTTCAATACCCGGCTCTTCCACCTCCGGCCTTGTCCGAGGGGCGGCGCCGGTGGATTGCCCCGGGCCCCAGTTTCTGCACCCTGGACCTGTGCATGTTGATTGGCGTTGGACCCGTGCCGTTCTGGACGGTGTTGGGGTTTCTGGACCGTCCTCGACGGTCGGGCACCTCGCCGCTGTCCGCACGTCATCCCACCGGTGGAAAGCACCTGTGACGCGGCGTGGCGGGCTCGGCATCAATTGGCCTCTGTGAGTGGACGGCGGAGGCCTTGGCCGGGTCTTGGTATTCTCTCGGCGACCGGGGTGAAGGCCTCACGAGAGCCTGCGTTGCTTTTGGGCCACCGAATCCGAGGCCGAAGCCTTGAGAGACGCCCATGCGCGCGCCCATGAGCGTATCATCAGCCCTCCCTGGCGCCTTGCTTGACGCCTTGCTTGACGCCCTCACGAGGCTTCTGAGAGGCTACTCGACACTTCCCATATCGTCACCGGTGGTGGACCCCCCTTGCTACTGCATTGGCACCCCATCGTGAACCGACGTTAGACGGGAGGGGAGAATCTCTCGGTGTTGGTGATGTGAGATAATGATGCAGCGACGCCCCCCTTCCTTCGCCTTCCTCTTCAGCACCACCACACACACCACAGAGATTTTTTTTTTTCTTGTGCATTTTTGGTGTTCTGACCTCTCTCCTCTGGGGCGAGGGATTGGTATTGGCATTTCTGGGCATATGATGCTCCGACAGAAAGGTGTCGAATCATTGGACACTTGTCCGTCATGATTGACTCTTTTGTTGCTTCGTCCTTCTTGTCACGGTCGCCGCCGTCGCACCACCTTTATCCTGCAGGAAGACTTTGCCTGCTCTCCTCTCGCCTTTTCGGTGCCAATCAAGTAATTTCTGAAGCAGCCCATGATGAGCCAATCTCCAAGAGGTTCTGGACCCAAACATCTGCGACCAAGTCGTTAGGGCCAATTTCTCATTATGATGTTGCAATGGGACCGGGAACAGAGCCGCTTCTTGTCAAGGAGGCTCTCCCTCACCCCTCCCGGTGTCGACCGGCCGGATAGAACGGAGCACCGAGTCGCAGGACGGCACGGAGCGTCCACTTTTTCGCTGAGACCGTAGTCGGCTGTCACTGGTCATCGCAGGGGCTGCCCGAGTCGGTCGGGCGTACTGCAGCAGGTCAGGTTAGGTGTCTCGTCTCGTGACCTCTCTGCCGTGGAGATCTCGGGATCCCGATGAGATCTTGAGGGTGGTTGGATGGCACATCGGTTCGCTCGTTGCCTGGGCCTCGTTCGCGCTGCAACGCACGACAGCGGCGACTTCCCATGCCATCCATCTTGCTGCGATCCTGTGCAATCCTTGCCAAGTATGAGGTGCAGGCACTGCCACACTTGACAAGACCTGAGATTGTTAGCAAGCAAGTCTTATCTTTGCCCAGAGTCCTAGGACGCCTTAGCTATGCAAAGTACCTCGTCGTTAGCGGCTGCAAGTGTGCAGGGGTATGTTTCCGGTGAGAGAAGGTTGATATGCTACTGCACTAACTGCCAAGCCGCCGAGATCCAGGAGTTTGCAGTGTTCTCTCACACAATCTTGCCAAGCCTCGTGGTGTTCTGTCAGAGCCCTATCATTCACGTGACCTTCCCGGACTCTTTCTAGAAGACGGCCCCTCATGCGAGATACTTGATACGTAAGCAGACCTCCACCAAGATTCCCCTGGATCTCATCCAACGTGACAATAAGCTTAAAATCGCCGACATCTTGTCGTCCGCGGCCCACCCTTGGTCGCAATGGTACCCATCTCGCGCAGGTGCTATCAACGCCGTCGCCCTTGGCCGCGTCCGAGGCTTGCTGTTCAGGTCTCCAAGGTCCGTCGGGGCGTCTCAGGCCGACGATCACGCAAAGGCAAGGTTTCCTCATTACGGTTGCAATGCAGACGGTCTGGTCTGTCTTGTTCTACGATCTGCGACTCGTGCGCATCCGCTAGCTTCCCACCGAGACGCGAGGTTGTCTCGTCCGTTGGATCCAGAAGCAGAAACTGCAAACGTGCAACTGGAGACGAGGTGATGATCCCTGCCGCCCATTGAGAAAAGAGACGCCAGACGCTGCTGACGCTGACGCCTAAACGGTCGAAAAAAAAAATGAGCGCGCTGTATGCCGCAGGATGGAGGATTTGGTCCCCACACACGACGGCACTTTCACCTTTCTCTCTCACACACGAGGCGCTTGCTGGTGCTTGCTTGTACATGATTAGTACGGTTATACCGTCCTCTCACAGGCTGTTGGATGGTCCTCTACTGCGCAATACATGCTTGATACATAACGAGGCTCTCACAGGTCAGCGTTGGGTCACTCCTCGTCCACAATTGGCTAGAGAGCCCGCTCCGCTCTCCGGGATGCGGCCTTCGGGGCGGACACAGCGGGCTCCTCCCCACGGAGGTCCCACGGCAAGGAGGACGCAGAGTCCAGTCGAGGCTCTCCGTGGCGGAGATAAGACTCTTGCTGCGGGGGATAGCCCGGGTATGTCGGCGTCATGATAACACACAATCACTTACTCGGCTGCCGTTGTGTACGGACACGACCGGCGGAATGCAGCGGGTGGGGTGTGTGGCAGCAATGGTACTCACCACAATGGGGCATCGGCACACCCTGACTCCATTCAGAGGGGGGACAAAGAAGAAAATCTGCGCTGCAGGTCCCAAGGCGAGGTTTCAACTTGCTCAGCATCCCAGTCCTAATCTATTTGGTGGCTTGCGATTGCCGTCGTTGCCGGGTGATGGAATCAAAGGCAGTTCCCATCCATCACAGAGGCGTTTAAGAGGATCCTCTCGTGCAGCCACAGACGGGAGTTCGGCAACGACCACGAGGTTCGAATGGTTTCCGCGCGGGAACGGCGGCCAACGTGAGGAAGCTGGGGGAAGCTGGGGAAACCGGGGGCGGAGGGGGCAGATGGAGGTCCTTGAAGCTTGAATTCGAACCGCGCAAACCCCTGGACCGAACACGGACGGGCTGGCTGGCACCGGCACGGGAGTTGAGATCGGATCGGGGAGGTGAGAGCGCCGCCGTTCGGTAGGAGGCGACTCTCGGTGCTCGGAGATGAGACGGCAAGGGGACATCTGCCCACCAATCGATTCCTGGACCCAAACCAGACCTCTTGTGTAATCTTAGGCCAGCCACCATTGTGACAGTTGCGGCTCTAGTTGTCAATTGTCGCATGTTTGTCAACACAGCTAGGCAGCTGGCTATATGCGAGCCATTCAGAGCAATCCGGGGGGCATATCTTGGGAAAGGATCATGAGATTGACTCACATCCAACCGCAGCTCAGGCTCGGGCCTCAAAATATGCCGGCCATGCCCGGGTGGCATTGAAAGGTAGCGACAGAGTGGAAGTTGGCCGAATACAAGCGTCTCGGTTCGAGTTCAAACTCGCCTTGCAGTCAGCTTTGCTGCTTGGCTTCCTTGAAACTCCCAGCAGAGGGACGCCACTGTCCAGGTTTCTTGGCCCAAGCCTTCGCCCCTTCTGCATCGAGCAGAATCCTGGGGTGAACCATCTCCGTCCAGCATCAGGCCCTCATCTTTCAATGCAGCCAAGCCCTCAGGCTACGTGGTCTGGGCCTCGACACAGCTGGAGAGAGAGAACCTCAGTCTTCAGCCGCACAGATATGCATCTCTCTCGATGAATGAAATCATTGCGGGGTTGCAGATGCCGTTGGACAGCAGCGACTGCGACTGCACGGAAATTCGGCGTCTCTGCCATTGTGTCGGGTCTTCTCGGTTGGTCTCGATCAAGTCGTGTGCAGCATCTCATTTCCCTTCGACAGTGCCACGGCAGGCAGACGGCGTGCATGCTTTTTGCGCGTATGAGTGTATCTGGAACGTAAGGCAGAATCCTCGATAGACTCCTGCAAGGCAATCCTCTCTTGTCGAGATACCTCTACTCAAGACCCAACCAGGCCTCGCGAAGGTCCAACCTCCCCCACGATTGTCCACCGAGACCATTTTGAGAAGCCAAGCACTTGCAAGACCTTGGGGGTCTTCGACAAGCTTTTCAACACGTGTCATGATATGTCGGATTCAACCACCATCACCACCCATGGCCCTTGGGTGACAATCTTTGTTCGAGGGGGACTCGATCAACACAAAGACACCCACAACTTGACGCGGCGGAAATGTCCACCCCCCGTCGGAGGCTTGCGTCGAGAGCGGAACGCCCAGCGGCCCCACGTTCTCTCAACGCCAAGCGGCGTGGGTGGGACTCGTGAAGGCAGCGCTGCAGGGATGAAAGGATAGGACCCCAGCAGCGGAGGGGCAGCGGAGCCACTCGCAACACTTCGTAACAAGACCGAGAACGAGGCGGGGCACGTGCCCTCCGCTGACACCCTCGGAGCGGAGATGTCAGAGGGCAGAGGAGAAAATTGACCAGGATCTTGTTGGGGAGGGGGGTCTGGGGGGAGAGAGAGAAACTTGTTGGCTGTGAAGGAAGAGACAGGCAGTCGAGGGCGACAAAAGAGAAGCAATCCCGGGAAAGGCGATGTCACCACGCAGGGTGCATCCGCAGACCGGCAGTTCACGTTATTTGCCTCGTTCCCGCCAAGAACACATGGGCTTTGTCTTGTCGGGGGTTGAAGAAGCATTTGACAAGGCCTTGGCTTGAGCTTGATGGGAGGGAAAGACATTGACAGCGGTGGTGGCTCAATGACCGACAGGCTGGGGACAGACAAGAGAACCGGTCAGTCGGCGCTCGCCGGGGAGGGGAGCAGACCATCAACGACCCGATTCTATCACCGAGTGTAGACGAAAATGGACGTTGCCAAGAACGCCTTTTGTTGACCAATTGGCCATGTTTGACATTGAGGCCGACAATTCTCTGCAGAAGTGCAGCATTCTCGATCGTCAAGACTGCAACACTATACCGTCTTTGACGCTGGGTAAACGTGTCGAAGTTTAGTTAGCCAATGTCCATCCCGAGTCTGAATCATGATAACCTCGGATCGTGAGGATGCCCAGAAAGATGGCTGGCCCGGATAGAAGGGACGGAGGCAGGAAAAAAAACGCAGGGGGGGGAGGCCAAGCATCGAAGGCAGCAGAGCCAAGAGAAGGACAAGACGCTCGAGGCACGCCCAGAAACGCTGGCTTGATGATGTTGTGCAGGCCGAATGGCGAAAAAAAACTGCCCAAGCCCCAAGCTTTTGCCAAGAGAAAAATGAGAGAGCAGAAAGGAGGGGAGCAGATGCCCAGCCTTTTGTCGAAATGGGCCCCCGCGCGTAGAGAATCCTTGCCATCCATCCAGAATGGTCAAGTTGCAGGAAAGAAGGCTGGTGAGTGGTCAATTGAGTTTCTGTGAGAAGCTGCTTGTTTCTTTTGGCGCTGTTCGTTAATAATGCCTCTCTTCACTGGACGCAGATTTTGTATAGCCGACGGGCTTGGTATTGATCCAAGCTAATATTAGCCTCAACTGTTCTTCTTTCTCTCTCACCAATAGACACTCTTCGATAACTATACTACGCAAGATAATACGCACGAGACCATATCGAGAAGCAGCCTCTTTTTTTGCCACTCTTCATGACCCCTGCGATGATGGCTTCCACGCGGAAGAAAAGGCGCCCCCCCTCCCCCTCGTTTTGGACGACGGCCGACAGTGTATAGTCTTGGCATTTGTTTCGAGCGGGGAAACGAGATGAACTGCATTCAATTCTTTTTCCTTTTCTCCTCTCTCTCCAACCGAGGAGAGTTCGCATCCACGGGGCGTCCGGGGGCTATGGAGTTTACGAGGAACAGTACAAGGGGTTTGTTGGGGTCTTACATAACAGCGGACATGCAAGCCCGGGGTAGGATGATACTTCATTGACAAGGATGGTTGCGTTGAAAGAAGCAAATGTCACGAGGGCAGCTGAAAGAAGTTGACATTGACAATTGAAACTCCGTAGATATCCACAAAAAAAAATAAGGTCGACATCTTGGCAGCTTTAGTCCAGTAGATCGAGACCTCCGGCGTTGCAACCCATAGACGGGCGTCTGCTGACATCCATTAACTCAGGTGGGAAGATGCTACACAACAAACAGAAATATATGTACGAGGTTGAATATGGAAACTGGTCTGTTTCATTTACAAAGGTGAGATAACATCATCGCACATGATATTCATTAGTACATAACAAGAAAGAAAAAAATGCCCAATATTCGCCTCCCTCAGAACCCCCAACCCACTGCAACCCACAACCAACAAGACCCCTTGTCCATTGGTGCCTCAAGGCCCTTGCGGCCAAGAGTGACCATCTTTCACATCCTTTCCCTTTGCAAGATTACACTTTCTACACTCGTCGAGTTGCTCCTCTCGACACCAACCACCCCAACATGATCAACTCCATCCAAAACGACGCTCAAATCTTGGCCATATGGTGACAACAGCACGTCCAATCTCCCCCAGGACCCTGCCTAAAAATACTCGAGCACCACCCCTCCGTAGCAACCATCTCCCCTCCCTTGAGCTTCCAAGCAGTGACGCGATAAGTGAGGGCCGAAGCCATCATGTCGATCTCGACAAACTCTGGCTCCCCGTGGATCTTGTACGCCGTCCAAGGCTCGTAGTCCTCCTCGATGTACTCATCGAGGGTCGGCTCCGTCTTTGGAGAGTAGACTTTGCGGTCGGGCTCTGCGAGGACTGCGTCCTTTGTGATGTACTTGCGCATTGTTTCTGGCTTGTCGGAGGTAAGGGCACGCCAGAGGAGGGCGGAGGCTTCGAGTGTGCCTTCCTTGTTGCGGGCTAGGATTGTTCCCTTTTTTGGTTCACCCATTGTGAGGTTTGTATTGTGATTTGGTGATTGAGTTGAAAGATGAGTTTACGTGGAGCCAAAGTTGTGGTGATGCTCTTGAGATGCTCTAGACAACTTCAAAAATTGTAAAGCAGGGGAAACGATGTCAAGAAATCTTATCTCTCCCAAAAGCCTGACGTATGTCTTGATATCATTGTCTTCTAACGGGACGTTTCTTGCTTCCAAAAAACCTGGCAAAGCACATCTCCAAATCCCTGTTTTTGCCTGACGTCAGCGCTGCGCAACGTCAACCAAGACGTATTGTCACAAGGAAATCGCCCAATAGATGGGAATTACACGGCAACAGGATTCTTGTTCATCAATCATGACATGAATATCCAAAATATTCTTTTCGTAAGCCAATTCCCCCCTCATCGGAGGTCATTCCTATCCCCGATCTCAACTACCCCGGCCCACAACGATATTTGATCACACACCACCACGTTCTCAATATCCCATCCTCATTCATCAAAACACAACCCCATTTTAGATTTCATAGATTCCCCATACCTTTAGATCCAACTACACCGATAACGGAAGGTGATTGAAAACAAAAAAAACTGTTGGCTCCTTGGCATTCATGACGATGAGAAAATGCCAAGATTCACTATCGAGTTCTAGGGTAAATGCTAAACGTCCCCAATACGACACCATGAGGGGTCGGAGGAGTTAAACCTGAAGAGGAAAGTCGGAGGGTGACGTCAACTTTTGTTCAAACTCCCCGAGAGCCCCATGGAGACCAAACTCCATCATGGGACCCTTGGAAGCAGGGTCCAGAAGACAACGGGTCCTAGAAAATATACGTAACAGTTACTTGACAAGATAAATACGGTGAAAACGGAGTTTTGAATATGTTTGTCAATTCATCATGTCGTTAGGTCATCATATTAGGTCATCAGGTTAAATACATGAATCCCTTCAATCTCTCTCTCCACCAAAAAAGTATACCTAGGTATTGTCAGATTGTAGGCTGCGTTTAGCCAAGCAGTGTGCAATTATATCCCACTGATACAAAGAAAAACCAGATACTAGTCAAGGGATTGTCGTATCTCCCAGACATTCTCTCCTCTTTTCTTCCTGAGCGCCAATAAGAGGGTTTCAAGGAAATGTGGTAGCGTCGTGCTGTCGTCTATCAAAGAAAAGAAAAGGCAGAAATAAAACATTGAAAAAAAGGATTGAACTCGCCAAAGTTGACGATGATCAGTGGAATCTCTCCTTGATGTACACCATAGCCGCGAATCCTGCGCAGCATTTGGTGCTCATCTCATGCTTGCACCATGGGCACCGCACAGTCATGGAAACGCTGCCCGCGAAGCCAAGCTGCTCAGTCGAGGAAAGCACAGCGTCTGGGTTGGACATGGCCTCATAGAGCTTGCTCGGCATGTCGTGATAGTACTTGCACTCGCAGCACTCGACAAACATCTTGGCCACGGGGTCGCCGGGCTGCTGGTGCTCCAGGTTGGCCCTGTGACGGAGCATCTTGATCGATGCCTCGGGGTCCGAGAGGGTCGGCCTATGACCTCGCAGCGGACTGCCGACACGATCGAAACGCGGGGATTGAGGGTTGACGGGGGATCGGATTCGAGCCTTGCTCCTGTCCTTGTGCTTCAGCGGGGGATGCAGCTGCGTTGGTGTTGAAGCAAAGCTGGTCTCGGCTGAAGAGTTGAGATCCGACCTCTTGCGCTGGAAGGTTGGGCTTCGGAGGTTTGCATTGGAGAATGCTTCCATCACCCTGTTTGCAGCCTCCTGGATAGGATCGGCCTCTGCTTCTGAGCTGCTGAGATCAGAAGGCTCGGTAGGGAGGAGCTGTGGGGAGTTGGTGTATGACCAGTATGGGCTGACTTGTTCGTACCCGTGGTTTGCTGGTGGTGGTAGCACGGGCTTGATAGTCGCCATCCTGGGAGAATGGCCCATCTCAGACTGAGGAGGAGTTGTGTGTGGTGTGCTGAGGGGCGATACAGATTGAACTGCATCTGAGTAGGACGAATCTGAAGAGCTCGTCATAGGTCGACAAGTGGGAGAAGACATTGCCGGGGAAAGGTGCTTGTTTCCAGGTCGGGCGCTGTGGGTAGCATCCAGGGGGACGCCGCCACTGATGTTCAGCCCCCTATACGGCTGGCTATGCGACATAAAGGGAGTTGACGAGTCAGTGTTGGGAGAGTTGGTTGAAGGTTCGGGTGAGACGTTCGCCGTCGAAGGACGAGAGACGGATCCATTGGATGAGTGGCCACGGCCGAAAGCACTCTTGGCAGCCTCTCTAAGGGTCCATTTCGTGTTCACGACCGGGGAGGATTCTGCAGTGATGGGCTTGGGTCGCTCGCCGGCTGAGGTGTGCTCATACCGGATGCTGGGCGGGTTGTGCTTGGATGATTTGGAGGACCTGCTAGATTCCATAGACTTCTTGTCCTTGGGAGAGCCAAAGCTGCCCCTGGAGCTCGAGGGGTCATCTTGTGGCGAGTGCGATTGGAGTCGGGTCAGGAAGATCAGAGAATTCCTCTTTGAACTCTTTCGTGGAGGCTCAGGTGCAGTTGAGGTGGAAGTGACGGATGCTCGTCGAGGACGAGGCTTTGCCAGTGGCACAATCGGCGGCTTGGAGGCGGCCGTCTCCTCCGGAGCTGGTTTCTCGGTGACCTTGGGGGTCTTGATCCTCAGGGGCGGAATCTCCCTCATCCTCTGGCTCTGGGTGCTCTCAGCGCTCACCGGCCTAGCTTGGCTGCTTTCACTCTGAGCACGAGCCTTGAGATCCTCATGGCTCTTTACAGACTTTTGGTCAGATACAGGGTTTGAGCCATTCTTGATATGAACGCATCCCCTCCTTGTAAGGCCCTGAGCTTTGTTATACAAGACCTCGCTGTCAGGCGTGTGCACCCGGATCTGCTCCTCTTCATCTTCAGTATCATCAGCCACAGCACACTCGGACGCGGCAGAGTTTCGCTTAGCGCGCGCACTCCATAGGTAAATGTTGACGGAGCCTCTTCGCTGAGGCGACTTGGGCGGCTTCATCGAGTGACCTCTCGCGGCGGCGGCCGTGTTGATCGAGATGGGCGGGTACGCCCTTCGCTGGGCGTCTGCCTCTTTGGTCTGCTGGGGGTTGGTCTTGAGAGGTGTGAATGAGCCGTGTCCAAGGAACGATTTTCGCAGAGCGGGATGCACCTTGCTGTTTCCCTTTGCTTGATCCTCGAGGACCTTTTGATGGAAATCCTCCTTCTTCTTCTCCAGCTTGACGCCTCCGAGGAAGCCCGTGGAGCTGGTCTCGTCGAATGAAGCTCGTCGGATCTCGAATGAGCTGCGGAATAGGGATGTGAGCGAGTTGGAGCGGCGATGGCTCCGGGGCTCTTCAGGTTCGTCGTTGTTCCTCCCGATGGAGAAACCCAGCAAGCTGGAGGATCGAGATCGCCGCTTCTGCTGCGTCGTCGGGGGCCGCCCCGGTTCAGTCATGCTTCGGCCTTGAGCCGCAAAGACGCCGGAGGTGGGCGGAGGTTGGTGCTTGGTCAGCTTTCTACCACGAGGCTTAGGTGCATTCTTCCAAGCCTCCTCAAGGGCCTCATTCATGGCCTGGTCCTTCTCTTGTTCCTTTTTCTTATCATCTTCCTTCTTCTTCTCGCTCTCCTTCCTTTTCTCTTCCTTCTTCTCCTTCTTTCGTCGGTCATAGGCCTCCCATGTGGGGGACTGACAGACGGAGCGCTGCTCCTCAACGTCTGGGGGGAACATGAAAGCCACCGTCTTTTGTGGGTGCTTATCTGCTGTGAGGTCGGTTGTGGAGGCTTCCCTCGACACGGAGCGAGAGGCGCCCTGTCCGACTGGTTTTCGCTGTATCATATTGGGTGATTCAACCCGCGCGGGAGCTGTGTGAGAGGAGAAGAGTGGCGGAGGCACGGCATTGTAGTTTCGGACTGGAGGAGGGACTTTCTTGTCCTTTGGCACCAATTCAAAGCGGCGAGGAGCGAAGCCGGGGCTTGGAGGAACAGAGCTATCTGTAACGGTGGGAGATGGAGGCACGGAGCCTTGGTGAGTTCGTTGGAACTGCAATTGCGGTCAGTCTTACATGATGCTCCCTCGGTGGCTCTGGGGACCTACATTGAGCTTCTTCTCAAGGTCCAACATGCGCTGTAAGCTGTTGGAGCGCCCTCGCGCCTGAGGCTGGATAATCTCTTGCATGATGTCGGTTTTGTAAGTCTAGGCGAGTCGACCCGAAGCTGGCGACACGCAAAAACGCCTCAGAACATGCGAGAACTGTGAGGAGAATTTCGGGAGAAAATGTGAGCGCAAAGAAATGGGCAGAGAGCTGCTCTTGTCGGACAAGATGGCGTAAGGTGGGGGTGGTTTGCTGCAGATAAGCGTAACAATTGAATGAGTAGCAGCTGACGGTCTGTCGCAAGAATGAACTGCTTCGGGTGTTTGCAGCTAAAGAACTAGCTGAAAGCGCCTAAAGAGAATCGCTCGGGTGCCGGGTTCGGCGAGAGAATCAACTCTGGCGATGGTGGATGTGGGCGTAAATGGTGGGTGTTTGTTGTTGTTGCTTGTTGCTTGTTGCTTGTTGCTATGGTCTTTCTAGACCCATGCCCCGCCTTCTTTTCCTTCTCTACAAAACGAGAGAAATTGTTCAAGAATTGAGTTTCTTGGGGAAAACGACGGAAGCGGCGACAAGCAAACAAAGAAAAAAGAATCTAATTGTCGAGAAGTGACGGAAGCGGTCGTGTCTCAAGATGTGGGCGGGTAAGTAGAAGCGGTGGGACAAGGCGTTGCCGTCTCGTGATTTGGAGGTTTGTATGCAAAGAGGTTGGTGAGGTTGGATTCGACCAGACCAGACCAGACCAGACAGAGGTGGGAGGAGGGGGGCAAAAAAATGTCAACGGGAAGAGGGAGGAGCGGGAACGGCTTCAAGATGAAAATAGGAATAGGAATTCCCGATGCAACGTAGGACTGGGATATTGAGTGTTTGTAAGAGATAGATGAGGGAGAAGCAGGGGGGTGTCGTCTTAAGATGAAGGACGATGATGGGATGAGACAGGGCAGGGCATGGGATGAGGATGGGGATGGGGAAACATGAAGAAAGAGCAGAAAATAGAAAAGTCCCGAAAATTCCTGACCCTCTCCCTGGTGAGACTTTCTTTGTCCAGAAGCCAAATTGCAGGGCCAAGCCAAGCAAGGTAAAGGCAAGCAACCAAGCAAGCAAGATCCCGATATCCCGGATGGTCTCTTGTTCTGCAGCAGCAGCAGCTGTACTGTCTTCCATGCTCTCTGCGGTAGACTAACAACCTAGACATGGCTGGACCAATCCCAATTGCTCATGACGCCCGTCGACCCAACGACACCAGCTGAGCAGCGGTCTTCCCGGATGCGATGCGATGCGATGCTATGGGTCCTCCGCATCATGGGTGCGTGATTGCGGGATGGCGGCATCGGGTTTGGCCTGGCCTCCATGGCCCAGCCTTAGTTAGTGGACTGTAGTCGACCCAGAAAAGCCACTGACTGTTAGCTGCCCTGGTTGTTGACGCTGATGACGGCCTATTACTGGGGGTTTCTGGGCTAAGCTGGAACCACCAAGATCTGAGCTCAGGTATGAGAGCTGTCTCGGTAATGTTTGATAGCTCAACAGCTCCCCTCTGATAAGCTGATTCTCCCTTGAATAGGTAATTAGATCGTCGTTCCCCTCATGTCCCTTTCTGCAATCACATTCCGTTAGATTGAACTTTCAGCACCTTTCAGCACCATCCAACACCCGCATCCTGCAGTTTCTCGTAAAAGACCTAAAATCAAGGTCGTCGTCTATCCATTGTGGGTTTGGGTCGGCCGAGAATACGAACTGACGAGGTGGGCACCACAGAATCAGTGTGGCTGTCATCGTCGGACCGCGTCACCCCATTGGCTGACCACAAGCTCTCAACGCCATAATCGGCCGATCCACAGTATGGCCTTGCAGTGGCCCTACAGCGCTTGGGGGTCGGGTCGGTCCCCTGGGGCTTCTTCAGTGAGGGAGGGAGGGGCCGAAGCCCGGCACTGCTGAGCATGCACCCAAAAATAGCCCGCGTTTCTCTGGGATGGGTTGGATCACTCCAAGGGCCTGATCTGACTGACGTCTGCACACCAAAATGCGAGCGTCCACGAATAGAA
The DNA here is from genome assembly GCA_003947045.1 of Fusarium ambrosium. Lineage (NCBI taxonomy): Eukaryota > Fungi > Ascomycota > Sordariomycetes > Hypocreales > Nectriaceae > Fusarium > Fusarium ambrosium. The sequence continues at coordinate 252,704 of NIZV01000019.1, forward strand.
CGGGACCACTTCCCCAAAAAGATCGATCAAGAGGCGTCTACCTCTGGAAAAAGACACGAGTGGTGGCTGCTTGGAGCTTGGGGCTCTGGGGTTTAGCCTCATGATGGGGACAGCTCGTTTATGTCCATGTCGTTTACAGAAGCTCGAAGACACGGCGGAGGCGACTGCGAGGGGACGCCATCTCAGGTTAAGCTTACAGTGTTGATGGTTTACACAATTGAGGTGGCTGGCTTCCAATGGCCTTCGAATAGGTCCATTGAGCAGATTCTATCCAATGTAGGATGGAGGTTGGATGAGGAGGTTGAGGTTATTATGGAGTACAAAGGATGAAGTGCAGCACAACGTGGCAGGCTCATCTCCTGCCATCCAAACTTCTTCCCGACCGTCCATCCAACCTTTTCTTTCCTGTCGATCACAGCGGAATAAGAACAGATAAACAATAAGAAGTCATGCCATGCCCCCCGAAACCTAAACATACACAAGAGGGCTGGGAGCGTTGCTCGGCTAACCACGAAGAAGGGCGCCTAGCTACCTGCAAGAGCCTGCAGGACAGCTGCGCGGTGATGTGATGCCTGACGCATGGGTGGTGTTGTGCTGTTCGTGTTGTGGTACCGCCCAGACCTCGTGCTAATCTATCCGGGGCAGTCCGTGCATCACGTTTTTTCCATTTCTCCCGAGCGGCGGCGGTGTGTGCTCATGGGTGAAAGCAGGAAATATCACCGGACACGAGAAAAAGGGTCAATATTGAAAACCCTCATAAGAGCGGCGTATGACCTTGGCTACCTCGGTACGCTGGATGTCATGATACCACGAGAATCAACCGTGATGCTGTCACAAACAAGAAACATGAGTCTTTTCGATCTGGTTCTCCTCCCTTGAACCATGAGTTGGGCAGCATCAATATAGTAAACGGCATCCATTGCGAAGTAACAAATTCATCAACTTACAGCATCCTCTTCCTCCTGATCTGGATACGATCGACGTCCAGCCCATGGTGGATCACGCAAAATTCCTTGCTGCAAAGTGCGCCCTCGTTCTTTGGCCTCAGTGGCTCCTTGATCCTCGTATTGTTGCAGCAGCAAGGACCCTGCTCCGCGTAAATATAGTAAAAAATAACCCCCGCTTGGGGCCGAGATTCTGCGAGGCAATGCGAATGACTGACTTCCTTTGGCTTGGATGGGCCTTGTAAGTGAATGCGATTGCTCAGCGGTTTTTTTTTTATCTGAGAGAGGAGAGGATTCTGTGGGTTGAAGGATTGGACTGTTGGTCTACCCTACACAATGACGCGGAAAATTGGCAACCATTGATCTCTGTTGTTTCCATGAAAAGAAACCGGCTTAAGTTGCTATCTGCATTTGGGCACTTTGATTTCCTTTCGATCGAGATAGAGGTCGAGTGCTGTTAGCAGTCGGCCGCCCAGCCTCAAAATTGAGCTTAGCTTGTCTCTAGATACGAAAACAATGTAGGAAGTGGATAATGAGCTCACACAACAGAAGAGTCTCGACGTCGATAAAACACCCGACATCGTATTCCCAAGATCCCTTGCTCCAAGCTTCACTCAATCCGTATAACCCATGCTCCGGTTTCAAGTCCAGGAACATCAAACACGACGTGATTCAATCTCTCTACAATACGAACTCACTAAACTCAGGAACATACAACATAGGGTTCCTGCAGGAAAAAAAAAAAGCCCCCCGAGATTGCTCAGAACTATGTTCCTGCATGTGCCAAAATTACTTGATCTGCTGTCTGATCCCCGGGATGGTAGGGCAAGAGGTTAGAGTTGTACATCCATCTTGGCGACACTGCCTCGGGGGCGATGTAACGCCTGTCAGGAACCATCTTCTGTGGTGCGAGGAGTGAGATGGTACCTGATTGCATGAGAAGAGGCTTGCGGAAGGCATCCGAGTTCATCTTATGTATTGACTGCTCAGCCTGCTTGAACGTACAGTCAGACCTCTCGCAGCAACTCTGCTTGGTTGGGAATATCGCCATTGACGTCATCACAGGGAGATCAGTTTCTCAACTCTTGAATTGAGAGTAAGCCATAATGAGGGAAAGTAAAAAGAAAAGGCACGTATTTCATATACGGATATTGAGACCAAAATTACATGAAATTTCTCTGGTTCAGGGCCTCCAGACCATCGACCGCTGGTGAGGGAGGGAGGCACAGAGCCACTGCTACCGGAAGATGCCTTACATAAGCAACAAGCCACATATCCAGCCACACTCGGCTCAAGTTTATCCGAGAGGGCATCTTTTCCCCGCTCACGTGAGGGTCGCCTCCCGCCCACAATCATTTGCCAAATTCCCAAAAAATCGATCTTACCGCGCCTCCAGCCGAACGACTCACCATCCACATCACCACCAAGCAAATCATTCACAATGGGTAAAGTTCACGGATCTCTTGCCCGTGCCGGTACGTTTCGCCCGCCGCATCTCTTCGCGATGATGCTTTGATGCTAAAAAAGAACGTCGCTGACAATAACCACCAGGCAAGGTCAAGTCTCAGACTCCTAAGGTACGACGGCGCCACGAATAATTTCCCATCGATCCCGACGACTCCGATCACTGACCATCCCCCTCGTCATACAGGTTGAGAAGCAGGAGAAGACCAAGACCCCCAAGGGTCGTGCTCTTAAGCGCCTCAAGTACACCCGACGATTCGTCAACGTTACCATGACTGGTGGCAAGCGGAAGGTGAGCAGATTCGACACGACTACAGAACTACGGGCGCTGACGATGCCGACAGATGAACCCCAACCCCGGCTCGTAAACGACTGGTTTTTACCTAGGACACAGGATTTGCGGTATTGGGAGGTTGGCTTGCAGAAACCGTTCACCGATGGTTGCTTCACTCAGCAATGGGAAGATGGATTAGGTCGGGTCGCACGATATAGGCTGAGCCCCTTGCACAAAATCAAAAAAGGAATGGCGAAGAAGCACTACGACTCTACTTGGCGTCCGGTGTCGGTTGTCAATACAACAAACATTTGTTCGCGCCCAGACGAATTTATCTGCTATGGATCGTGAATGCTACGGTGGTCTATGATGAGGAACCTCGACAGGTGGAAATGGATGATGACTGCGAACTTCGTAGACCCTGTGAACCCCGCTGCCATTTCGGCGAGTGACTCACGCCGATGACATCTATGTCAGAATGAATGCCTGAGGATACTCTTGATGAATAGCCCCTGGATTCCTTTGTTAATGCGAGAAATGCGTGCCTTGATGATCGACTAATGATGCATTTTCGATTACTCTGCAGTTCGTGATGAACTGAACCATTACGGCACCATGTCCACAATCACGTGATATCAATTTCATCCTCCCGCCTGAACTCTGCCCGAGCACCCCCATAACAACAGCAATAACATACCTCAACGCGTGTTCAATTCCTTCGACAAAACCACCAACAACCCAAAATCACACTCTCACAATGGCCGACGTAGAAATGGATGTCGACGTCGAAGCGGCGTCCCCCCCGCCCCCCGCGCGCAACGAGTCCGATATGCAGACCCATGCCAAAGCCACAGCCGTTCGCTCCATCGAGGGTTGGATCATTGTCGTCACCAACGTCCATGAGGAGGCAGATGAGGAGTCTCTGCAGGATATTTTTGGAGAGTACGGAGAGATCAAGAACATGCACTTGAACCTGGATCGACGAAGTGGTTACGTCAAGGTGAGCCTGCGCCAGGACACGTTGCGATGAAATGGATTGCTGATTTTGGGGGGTGTTTAGGGATACGCGTTGATCGAGTACACGACCCTCGAGGAGGCCCGCGCAGCCATTGACGGCGCCCACGAGACAAAGCTCCTCGAGCAGACCATCCAGGTGGACTTTGCATTCGTCCGACCCCCACCTGGTAAGCCCGGACGCGGACGAGGCGCGGGCGGTAGGAGGACAGGCCGGAGCAGGAGTCGAAGTCCCGAGGGCAAGGAGCGCGAGGAACGCGACTGAAAAGGATGCTTCGAGAGCCGGAGAGACAAAGAAATGCACGGTGACAACATGTAAAGGCGCATGAACAAAACACGGCTGGAGCATTGCCGATGTGCATGACCGCGAAAGGGTCGAGAGCACGTCGGCACGTGTAATGTTTATATACGAGGTATGTTTTTATGTGTCTTTTTTTACCTTGAGGGGTTTAATCTGACGGGTTGTTTAGATCAAGAAAGGATTGGACTACGTTCGCATGGCTATTACTTTCAGAATGGCGGACGAAAAAAAAAAGTGTTTGGATTGTATGAGCAAAGGATACGTCAAGAGATGACACCTTGTGCTGGCTGGTTCGCATGGCTACAGTATGTCTTGCTGGCTTGACTGGAACATCTGGTCATGGCTACACTGATGAGGTTCTTTGGAATAGGTATTCATACTATCCGAAATGCTATTGCGAGAGACACATCAGCCGTCAGTTTGTGTCGCTGAAGTCTTGTTCATTGTACACCTCTTGGAATCATGTCCCAACCTATCCAATCTCTGAAGAAACCTAGTTGAGCAACCGATGCTTGTTGTGAATGTGAAGAATGAGAAAGAAATGAGGCAGTTTAGAGGTTTGCCTTGAAGTGCGCCGTCTACTGGACGCTTGTGAAGGTTACTTGGGTTCCTTAAAAGACCCAGGTAAACGACTCCTTGACGGAAAATCTCGTCGATTGCCTGTTGAGATTAGCCCCTGTCTTGAACTCTCACCAAGTCTACTCACCTTATATCAGCGCTTGACGCTCCGATGAGCACCTTAAAGGCACCCTCCTCAGCGATCCATCCAGGAACAGTCTCATCATAGTACCCAACAGCATACTTATCCAAGCTAATGGTAATATGTCTCGTCTCATCCGCCTCAAGAAACACCTTCTCAAACGCCACAAGCTCCTTCTCCGGCCTAGGCAACCGACTCTTCTCATCATGAACATACAACTGAACCGTCTCCGCACCAGCACGACTGCCAATGTTTGAGATGGCGAGTGTAATGTTTATGACTCCGTCTGGTGTCAGCGTTCGGGAGGAAATTTCGGGTCGGCCGTATTCGAAGGTCGTGTAGGAGAGGCCGTGGCCAAAGGGGAAGAGGGGGGTTATCTTGGAGTGGTCGTAGTGTCTGTAGCCGATGTAGAGGCCTTCGCCGTAGAGGACTTTGTGGTTCTCGCCGGGCCAGGTGTGCCAGGCTGGAGTATGTTCGATTCGCTTGGGGAATGTTGCCTGTGGCTGTATTAGTATGATACTGGGTCTAAGAATGTGGACTTACTGGAAGTTTGCCGCTGGGGTTTTGAATGCCAAATAGGACATCGGCTAGGGCATTTCCTGCTTCTTGTCCTTGGTACCATCCTTGGATAATGACGGGAACATGGTCTGCCCAGGGCATATGAACCGGACTACCAGATTGGTCAACGACAATGGTTCGTGGGTTCGCCTTTACCACAGCCTCAATGAGCCTATCCTGACTCCCATCAACAGGCAAATCCATTGTCTGGCGATCATAACCCTCTGATTCCCACTCGGCGTCTACTCCAACAATCACCACAGCCACATCCGCTGCGCGAGCCGTCTCGACCGCTTCCTGGATATAGTCGACTCGGTCTTGTTCTTTGAATCCGATACGGCAGCCACCGTACTTGTGCGTGATGCCAAATTGCTTCTGCTTCGAGATGGGACGGAGTTCGTTGGTCATTTCCACGCGGAGTTCGACTGCCTTGTCTTCTTCCATGTCGACGTCAACGAGGTAGTCTACCGACCCGTCAAACATTGCTTCTCCCTCTTCAGTCCACTCCCATAGATCCAGAACCAACTGCCCATTGACGTATAGCTTCCCGGGACCTACACTCATGAAGCTGATGGTGTGTTTGCCCGTTGTCTTTGGCGTGAGGTACGTAGTAGCGATGGCAGACCACTCAGGGCCAACCTGCGCAAGAGGCGCTGAATCCCATAGGAAAAGATCCGTGTTTGTTCTTCGCTGTATAACCACGGGACTTCCTTCGAACTTATCGCCTGCGAACCAGTCAATGTTGACACCGGGCTTGCCAGATTTGTCAGTGCAGTAATCGGAAGCAACAGGGAGCCACTTGTGGATATAACACCCCTGGGCAAAAGTGACCTTTTTCTGAGATACTTTTCGGATGCTGTCCAGGGGAATCGTGTTGTAGTACGGGTTCAAACTGGCACTTCCACCACCACCGGCAATAGCCCTGTTGGCGTTTGGTCCAATGACAGCAACCTTGGTAGACTTGGGACAAATCGGAAGAATGCCATCGTCGTTTTTGAGAAGCGTGAGTCCTTCATGTCCAGCAGCTCGGATGAGTTCTCGCGTCTCTTTTCGATCGTCTTCTCGCTCGGGTTCCTCTGGTGACATGTCGCCTCCCTTGAGTCGCTCTACCAATGTGAGCATATTCTCTGCAGCTTGATCGATATCCTCCATGCTGATAAGGCCTTCGTTTGCTGCGGTGATGAGCTTGTCTAATCGCCACTTTGCTGAATAGGGGAACTCGATATCGCATCCGGCCTGTACAGATTCGACAGATGAGTTGATGCCACCCCAATCCGAAACCACAGTCCTAAGAACAATTAGTATTTACGAGGTAGGAAGGGGTAGTTGTTAGTAACCCATCATAACCCCATTCTCCTCGCAAAATATCCTTGAGCGTATGCTTATTGAGATCCGCGTGGACACCGTTGATGAGATTATACGAAGACATGACAGCCCAAGGATTCGCCTCTCGAATCGCAATCTCAAACGGGCGGAGATAGAGCTCTCGGAGAGGCCTCTCAGTGATGAGAGAGTCTATCGTCAGCCTATTCGTCTCCTGCTCATTTCCAACGAAATCTGTTTCACCCTTAGCATATCCACACTGTTAATTTCCGGTGTACTCTTTACGCTTGATGGTTGCTGCCACGCCCTTGTCTTGTAGACCTTTGATGTACTGGGCCGCGAGCTTTCCCGTGAGGAGGGGATCTTCAGAGAAGGACTCAAAGTTGCGACCGCCGAGGGGATGTCGGTGCATGCAAACTGTTGGAGCGAGAAGCATTTCTGCGGATCTCGCCTTTGCCTCGAGGGCCAGATGCTTGCCAACTTGGTAGAGGAGGTCCTTGTTCCAGGTGGCTGCAAGTGAGATGCCACATGGAAATAGAGCAGCCTAACATACTCAGTCATTGACCATGGTGTATACTTGGTAACTGACCTTTGTCCCACCAACAAATATCCCTCCTCTCGCTCCATTTGGTCCATCAGTCGTCTTGATAGCCGGGATACCCTTCTCGGGTATGGCTCTTGTCCTCCAAAAGTCGGCAGCGGTAAGAAGAGAGACCTATAGAGGTCAGAATGCATAATCTGATATAGCTCATGTCCCCCTCCAATCATGCCTTTTCCTTCAAGCTTAGTGTCGCCAGCTTCTCCTTTGCGGCGGACCGAGTGTCCCGGAGGTGCTGGTTCTTCTGCGGGGGACTGCATGGCGGGGAGTACTCCGTGTCAGGAGTGGAAGGGGTATTTGACTCATTCATGTCGTTCAAAGTAGTAGGGGTTTAAAGTGGCAGTGAGAGGTAGTTTGTTGGTCCCCTTGTTCAGTAACCCAACTGGAACTTGAAGGATGCGGATTCAGCCTGGATACAGCAGCAACCAGTCATGTGTATTTCTACAGAAATAAGAATGCAGCCGGAGAAATAAGAGGTGGGCAACCAACTTATACAGCCGGGCAGACGAACGAGGCGTCATGAGGGATTCACAAGGTCATCCGTTTATTGCACCGACATGAGGCGAGGGCCAATTGGCCGAGAATCCCTCAGTAGGGAAGGTACAAGATAGGCAGAATTGGGGCAGCACCTCTAACCACAGACAGGGATATGGGTTGTTTGAGGTCCAGAGAAGGACAGCCCTGACTGAGGCTGGGACAGGCTGGGGGAGTGGGGAAAATGCAACCGTAGCTGAGAGCGTAAAAAATGCTGGTTGCAGATCGACGGGATAGTAAACGTCCGGTATAGACGGACCGTGAGAGCGGCCGAGCGTCGGGGACGATTACGGGAGACTCGGGGGTTGGTGAATGGTGGTGGTGAGCACTTGTCCAAGGAGAGATGTATAAGCCGAGATTGCAAGAGCCTTTCTCTTGTATGCATATGAGAGGCAAAGACTAGTGGGCTCATAATCGCCAAAAGTTGCGACAAGAAATGCAATGCTAACAAAACCCCATTTGACAAATAAAACTCCCATGTTTGGATGGGAGCAGCAGTAGCATGCCACGTTGCACAAAAGTGCGCCTTATCAGCGGTCAGCTAAGAACATCTTCTACCAACGAATTGGGAAACACTCTTGGCATTCACGATGCCGGAAAATAAGATGATGTTGCTTCTTGTTTTCGCTTGGGTAAACCCATTCAAGCGAGTAACTCGGCACCGAGAGACTGGGTGAAGGAGAGGGAGGCGTAACGATAATTACCCTATCAAGATAGCAAACCCGCGTAACCAGGCACCGCACCACACACCTTGGCGGTTGTCGGTTAACCACCCCTAGTAAGTTCTAAAAGAAGGTGTGCGGCCCTTCGGCCCGGGTATCCCACGTTGCCCGACGGAGCCGGGGCAAGCGAGAGCCGGGGCTGCTCCGGGGGGTTTTTTGTTTCTGCTGGGGTGTGGGGTGGTTCCCGGGGTTGGCTTTTTGAAGAAAATGTCGGCATCGCCGGACGGGAATGTCGACATGGTATCAGATGGTTTTTTTTGCATTCTTGAAAAGTTGTTTTTGTTATGTGAAGATGGGTTGAGTTGTGGTTCTGTGTATAGCGTCAGTGTTACTACTAACACGACCAGGTGATGATATTCAAACAACAGCAACTCAAGTAAGAGACAATCCCTTGATCCCATTAGAAATCCTCTACATAACCATAATCCCATAGACCCGGCACTTACCAGAGTCGTATCCCATCCGAGCGCACGTAGCAATAAGAGTGGTCCTATACCTCCCAGCCTTGTACATACAGAGCGAAAAGAGACAACGTCGGTAGCTCTCCCGAGACATGTAACATCCTATACGTGCGGATATATGTATGTCGGAAGAGCCAGATTGATCGACCTGCACAAAAGAAATGAACCCTCGGCATGGATACGACGTCTGTTCATGTACCGAGTTGACGTGGAGTCTCCGCCGAGGCACTCAGGGGGCGATACACTCGCATGCCGAGGCTGCAACTGAAGCTTTTCAGCTCAGCAGTTACACAGAAACACTCACAGACCCCTTCCCACCGCTTCTACTCATAGAATTGTCGAGATCCACTCATTACTGTCAACCATGGCCCAAGTTCCCCCCTCAACACTGCCAACCAACCGACAGAACCTCCTATACCCTTATGATCTAAAATTTTATTGCATCAAGTAAAGACGGGCACTGAGAGTGGCCGAACGGTCAAAGTCTTCGTTCTGACGGGGGCCAACACGGGGAAGAGAACCGCCTACGGATGATGCGTGTGTGTTGGGGCTGCGATCGGGAGGTTGCTGTAGGTGCTTGTCTAGCGCGTACTTTTTTGCATTTTTTTCAGCAATATGAAAGTGGGGAATTAAAATGAACGTTGATGTATAGAAGTCTCCTCATTTTTCTCTTTCACGGGGACCTTTTGTTTTTGTTGCATTATTAAAGTTGATGGTGATGCTTGGAGATGTAGGTGAGCGTAGTGGACATGAGGTTGAGAATATCGCATCGTGATAAAGGCAAGATTTCCACTGCGACTGCTTATCTATCAGATACCACTGATAAGACTATCGCGGCAAAACAAAATGCCATCAAGCGATGGTAGTTCAATTTGGTCGCCGACCTCTACTCCGGTCGTACAGCCAACTCCTCCCAAGTATGTCACAAGGAATGCGGCTAAAAGCGTTTCATAAACATCGGATATACACCATTAAACGGTCCTACAAAAATAGAAAGTAAACACATCCCGGATCTCGGATATTAATAAAACGCTGTAATAAAGCATCAACACCAAAAAGAACAAACTTCCCTGTTAATATCTCTCGATCGGCGAACGGCGGGTCGGCGGCGTTTCTTCCTCTTTCCCGCTTTCGTCACCACACACACTTCTTCCCCGAGATCCGCATTTAGCTCCCGAAGACTTGGATTGACTTGGACCCAAAAGTCGATTGAGAAAAACGGGCGAAAGTCTCTTTTTCTTTCTTCTTTTGCATCATGCAGATGTACGTGAGCTTGTGCCTCTTAGCTAACGGTTTTTGGTGATACTTACTTCCAAGTTACTGCATATCTCTAAGCTGTGCTCGCCACTTCAACACCACACAATGCTTTCGTCATCTAGAAGCCGTTCACCCTCGGTATATTCTCTCCACGACCTCTCCCCGCGCATCATCACACAATCTTCACCATCATCTTCATCATCCCCGCAGTCGGAGCATCGTGGGGAAGGGTCCGCCGTCCCGCCGGCAGACACGGACAAGACGCCGTTCGCCAGGTTCTGGGCGTCGCAGGTGAGCTGCGAGGTTGACTTTTCAGCCGCGCGTGACCACCTCGGTATGTTTTCTTCTCTGTATAACTGGAGGAATAATAAATGTCCTCTTTCACGTCAACCCGTGCGGCTGATGCTTCTTTGACATGTTGCCCTCGTTTCATGTGGAAGCATCCCCTTCTAGAAGAAACCCCCGTCACAAGACCTTTATTCGGCTATATAACCTGGTCTATATAGAAGCCCCATATCCATATGCTAACGTTTCACTCTCTCTCAATTTAGCCAACGAGCGTACCTTTCTCGGATACCTGCGTACATCCATGATGATGTCCATGGTGGGAACCCTTGTAGCCCAGCTCTTCACAATCAACCACGAGACCAACCACGGCGACGGTTTCGGATACTTTGCTGCGGGAAAACCCCTGGCCATAACCTGCTACGCCTTTTCCGTGGGCACTATCCTACTTGGGGCCGTTCGGAGCTGGAGGCATCAGCATACCATGTTGAGCGGCAAGGCCTTGTCGGGTGGATTTGAGATTCACTGCCTCGGTATTTGTTCTGTTCTTGTGGGTTTGAGCTTGTGATTTTTTTCTTTTTTTGAAAGAGTGAAACTGACATGTGGTAGTTGTTGTTTGTGTTTTTTGGGTTTCTTTTGGCTATTGATGTTGTCAAGGCCGTTTCTCCCCTTCACAAGACAACATGAGTTTGAGTTGAACGAGGAACGAAATACGAACAACAGCCTCTTTTTGACTCACTTATACATGTGAGCTTAGTTTAATATGGTCAGATGTTAAGATAACTCGAGTATTCATTGCGCAAAGTAAGTACAGACGAAAACCTATTAACGAAACCCAAACGAAGACATGGAAGCACAAAGACATGCAACAACTAGACTAACCCTCACATCAGGCCTACTTCTCCCTCTTCTCCTTCAAATCCCTCCTCGACTTCCTAACTCTGGTCCTTCCACGAATCCGTCCCGGCACCGAATCATGTCGCCTGCCACTCCTGCGTGGCTGTCAGTCTGGTTGTCGCCATGCGCTAGAGTCATCATACCTAAACTGGCGTCGGATATCACCACCATCGATGCCGTTGGATGTTCCCAGCTTCTCGAGAGCCTCACATGGAGACATGGACTGGATGTTTGAGCCAGGCATCTCAAGTGGACCGTCTTCTGCTTCGAGGGGCTCAGAGGGGATCAAGTCCACCATGACATATGGCGACTCAGTTGTTGCTCGGCCAGCTATGGGCTGCAGCACGGGAGTTTGAGGTCTCTTGTCATGGCTATGAAGCCTGGCCTCATCACTCAAGGATAGACCGACATCTTCATCATCACTGGCATGTTGCCAACTAGAAGTCCCAAGAGATGTGGCAGCAGGCTCCGACCTCAACTGCTTAACCCGAGCAGCCTTCTTCACCGGATCAACACCGCCAACTCTCATCTTCTCATGGTCATCCTCATACACAAGAAACACATCCATCGGTGCCGTCACCGTAGGCGAGGATGGAAGACTCGGCTGCGAAGGAAGCAACGGACATCCATCCTCCGGGCTCTCCTCACGGATCGTAGTGGGAGTATGGAGTTCTTGAGGATGAATGAGGAGAAGAGGTGGCTTGGCAGAATCGAAGACCTTGTCCCCAGAGTGATGAGCTTGAGGAGAGTGTCTGACAACATCAAGGGTTAGCATACATCTTGACGACACTGTGTTAAGAACGGTTACCTCTCTACAGGGACAGGCCCTTCTTCAAGGCTGATGCTGCTATCTCGTCTAGCCATCTTCCTAGACCGAGGAGGAGACGGACGAGAACCATCAATGCCACAAAGAAGGTCCATGCTTGGTGGCAAAAGCTGGGGGGAGGAGAAATATTGCTTGTTTTCTCGAAAAGAAAGAAAGTGACAGGACACACGGGGTTAGTTATAGGACATCAACCCTCTCTGGCCAAAAACAAGCATGTCCCCGGACATACCAACGACGCCAGGTTACCGACAGAAAGGAACCGGGGCCCTCCCTAAAAGAATCCTCCCGTTCCCGCGACAGGCCCGAGCATCTGGGTCGCTCGAGCGGCTTCGGCTGCGAACCATCCATCTTTCCCGTCCACTCCCCTCCCTTGTCAGTCATCTCTTTCCTCGACAAGGCAACCAAACCAATGCATAGGACGGACCCAGTATGCTGGGTTAACCCGTCGTGTCGGAAGTGGCCCGGGTCGTCCGTTGTGGGGGAGGAGCCCGGAGCCCGTCAAGCGGATGTGCTTCGCCTGGTGGTGGTGGTTCGCCAACCCAGTCCGCTGGGTCGTGCCTACGACGGGTGATCTGCAGGAAGCGAGACAGAAAAAAAAAAAGCCACTGGAGTTAAAAAAAAAAAAATCAGAGACATAAGGCTTTTGAATTGATGACAGGCAAACTGCAAGGAGAAAGAAAGAAAAGTCCTAACCGAGAAACCAGAATTCAGGCTTATTCCCACCCTCGAGAAAAAACTCAAATCCCATGTCAAATCTTCCCTTGACAGACACAGACACACACATCTAGACCCAAGCCAGTGGGCGGGGACACATATTCGGCCAACCGTCCTGCCGGTAAAAGGGGTGTGCTGCAATACCCGATGGCCTGGTAAGGCGCATCTCATCTTACCCACGTCGGCGGTAAAAAAAAAAAAAAAGAGGCTGGCGATCGTGTGTCCCTTTCTCTCGTCACCGCTTCCGTTTCTTTGTTATGCAGGACAAAAGAACCCTGTTGTTGGAATCAGCTGTTTTGCAGCCGAGTTTTCTTTTTTTGCTTTTTTATTCCTTCTTTCGTTATCTGTCTCATGGCCCTTTGTCTCGGCTTCGCGCTACAATTTTCCTCGTCGAGGATAATGGTTCCCGGCAGTTGCGCTTCTGGTCTCAGTTTAAGGGCTCGGTTAAGGCTGTGCAAAGGAGGGCGTCAGAGTTGACATGTCTACTCTCAAGCAAGGCAAAAGCAAGTATTGGCATTACGTCTATCTGGACAGAAGAAGTAAGAGTGTAAAGCTGAATGAAGATCACTTCCACTTGAGCTCCAACAATGAACCGACATTGTAAAGTATCCTGCAAAGAATCTGACAACCTGTGATAGAGCGAAACACCACCAAAAAACCCAACAATTGTCCAACAAGCACCCGACAAATGACCAACAATAGTACAACAATCGACAGGGTAAAATACTACTAGAAAACCGCCAAATCCAACAATCAACCAACAAGCATCCAACAATTGGCCTACAAAGAACCAACAATTGACCTACAAATGTAACAAAGAGGGCCCTGCAATCTCCCTCCTTTTCCATACAGACAAACCCCTCCCCCTCCATCAAACCCCCCCCTGTCAAGAGTGGCAGGCCTCAAAAAAATCTCATGGACCCCCTGTTCATGCTTCACACTCAAGCCACCCGTCCCTCGTTGTCGGGTCCCCCTCTTTGACGTGGGATGGAGGATGTCTTGAGTCAGGTTGCGTTTGTGCACGACCGGGGGTTGACTCTTATGCATCAGCCCTCGGATGCATATTTTGTTGTGTGCGTTGCATAGCACTAACAGCCCCGATGTTCATCGGACAAGGCATAGAGCATAAGCATGGAACATGCGGTACACACACGAGCTGACGAGATGTTAAGAAGCGTGGGGGTCGAGTTGTGGTCTCGATGGTTCTTGGAGAGAACAACAGCTGAGCTTTTACAATCAAGACTCAAGACAACTTGTAACGCTTCAATCAATAGTTTATAGATCAACATGGTCTTATTAATGCCAAGGATGTTGCACTCTTGTCCTTGATTCTCCTTGGCCATAGAGGCTTGCACTTACATCCTCTCTTCTGGCCGCACCTCTCACAAGACTAATCATATTCTACCAAGAACCATCGTTCAGTAATCTAATAATGCTTTCTTCTGAGGACAACTCACTCAAGCAAACCGAGTACCTACCCAGTCCCTCAACGCAAAGCAATACAGCGCAGCAAGTCACCCAAACCGTCCTTCCGGACAAGGCACAACACTCTGAAGGAGAACAAGGTTCGCTCAATTTCTCGTCTATAGCAATATTCGCTGCCAGACAAAGCCTATCGTGTGAAAAAAAGTCCAAAAACCCAAACCGCTCAATGCAAACGCCCAGTAAAATGCCCTAGTATCCATACTTCTGTTGAGAGCAAAAAAACAAGATATATATCCCTTGTTGTTGAAGCTTGAAAAAGGAGAAAACGCCCAGTGATGCCATAATCACACTCTGTTTTATGTACTTGACCTAGCTAGCAGATTCATCTACAGCTCATCTCGGTCAATGTTGGGAAGCTGAAACTTCCACCATCGAGGTCCGACGGGAAGACCGACCCATACGCGGTAGAGGCGGTGGAATTCATAGGTAATGACGTTCCAGCTACAAAGTATCAGTATCCATCCCATGACCAATCTCAAGGATCAAACTTACAGTGCCTTGGGAGTGCGCATCCAACCCGAGATGACCACCTTCATGGCAGCACGGACGTGAGCAAGCTCATAAGAAATATGGCCCATGAGTGAGTCATCCGTGGGTCCTCTTTGTCGCAGCTCAATAAACTCCCGCATAGCGTCATCCATCTGAGCGTTCGTCTCAGCCTCGGCCTCAATCTTGGCCTTGACCACATCTTCCTCAATCATCCTGTCGAGCTCATCCTCACCCGCATTCCTTGACTCCAAAAGGTGGCGGAACTCGTTCACGGCGTTGACGGAGCTGCTGATACGGGCGTACGTGTTGAACAGAGCAACAAGCTCGGTGCGCTTGAGAACGGGGATATCTTTGCTGTCGTTGTCAAACTCGAACAGAACCTTTAGGGCAGTGCCATAGCCGGCGGCCTGGAGCTTTCCCCAAAGACGGCACTTGTCACAGCCAACACAGTCCATGAGACGGCTGACGTTGCGGAAACGGTTGCGGAAGTCCTCCTTCAAAGAAGGTCCCTCGCCGTTAACAAACATGAGAGTCTCATCAAAGATCTGGGGCACACTGGCGGCTCGCTGAGTGACCTCAAGAACCTTGGCACGAGTGGCCGCATCTCCAGAAGGATCGCCAGTGCAGAAGGTGTAGTCGTCGGTCTGAAGGTAAGGGCCGATCTTGGCAATAGCGCGGGTCATGAGCGCATAGTTAAAGTAGATGTTGCCAATACGATCGGGAAACTTGTGAAGACGGTGTTCGTAGCAGGCAACATTGGGGTGCCAGTCGCCTGTGGTCTGGTTCAAGAAGTTGTAGCACAGATGTGCGCTGATGCTGGCGTGCATTCCCGACATGACACGGTAAAAGACACGCTTCTCGAGACACTCATCGTCGACCTCGAAACCAGTGTTGGCGACAAAGGGAGTGTTGGGATTCTGTTGGCGCCTCTCCTCGAGCTGAGCTTGACGTCCAGCTGCATCGAGAATATGCTTGAAGTCCTGCGCGGCAGGGCCCGGCTTCCACTGGGAGGTGCCGAGATTGGCAGACTTGGGAAACGAGCTCTTCTGGAAGCAGTTCTCACGGTAGACGGCGTTCCAGACCTGCGCGGCGCCAGCACCAGCGTATCCAGTGAATCGTTCGGGGTTTCGGACAAGGCTAACGTAGTCGCCCTTGGAGCTTGCGCTCTCGTCCTCGGGGACGCAAAAGTCTCGCTCGTCACATTCGTCATCGTATTCGAAAACGCAGCTCTCACCGACATCCTCGCCAAGTTTTCCCTGGAGAGGACGTTCCGGGTGTTGGTGATGGGCTTTCTTGCCGGGGTGCTTGGCGCGAGGGCCCTCGAGCTTGCCCAGCGCGTGAGCGCGCCAGACCTCGGGGATGTCCTCCTCGTTGTCCAAAGTCTCGACGGCGCACCCAATGTTTCCGCACATTCCATTTTCGTCGTTCCAAAAGGGACACTTCTTGTGGAAGAGGTTTACTCGGTAGTGGGAGAAGAAGTCGGTGTTGTGGGTAAGATCGTCGACGGCGGGTTTGACTCCGGCATTGAGCTTGTCGAGGGTCGCAAACGAGGCGCAAGCATCGCTAACAATGGACTTGGGCGAGATCTATAAGAGAACAAAGTTAGCAAGCCCAGGACAAGAAGCGTGAACTTTGCGCGGGTGGTAAGCAATGACTTACATGGCAGTCGTCTGAGGAACTCTCGCAAGAGCCTGGAGCGCCCCAAAGGGCAAACACAGAAAGATAGAATAACCTGCTTGCAGACTTCATGACTGCTCAGCGACAGGCGAATTCAGAGTTTCGAGTCGATGCAGGGCTGCGGAAGCGACAGCGGCGGGAGTTGAAGCGACAGGCCGACGTGCAGCAAGGCGATTAACCGGCAAACGTCAAAGAAAAGACGGTGTATGTTTTCTCGTGAGAAGAGATTCTTAGTCGCCAGCGAGTGAAGGCGACGTAAAAAGAGAAAGACAACAGTCGTTTCTGTCTATAAAGTGTTTTGTTGTAAGAGAGTAAGAGAAGAAGAAGCGACGTATGAAGTAAGGCAAGTGGAAGTGGGTTGACAGGAGGACCCCCCAGCGGCGTCGGCGGGCAGCGATGGACACCTTTCCTATTCTGTACAAGCGCCGTTGAGTCTCGAACGGTCAAATGTACCTTTAATTCTAGCACAAGTCTCGAACAAGAGATGAAGAATAATGCTGATCAAGTAAAATAGATTGGTATGTTGAGAAGAAATAGGAACAAGTTATATTAGGGCGAAGCAACAAAGAGGCATCAAGCCACGTACGGAATATTCCCTAAAAAAGAAAGATGCCACGCTGGCTGTTGATCAATAAGTCCGCATGCTTTCCCTCCGAGATCCGTTCCCGGACGAATTTGAGGCGAAGCCGCAATTCGTGCGTCGTGGACCCCGACGCTCCGTCAGCCTTGTCCTCCAATTGACACGATGCAAGGACTCAAGGAAGACATAAAAGGACAGTATTACATCCTAGAAAGGGAATTAATGAAAAGCATCGGCTGTGCCAAAACCACAAAGAAATATATAAACCTAAGATCCCTCTTCTTTGTCTCTGCAAGTCCGGATAGCATGTACACTCTTCGGCTGCAATCTGTCCACAACACAGAGTGGCAATTACAAAGCAACTATTGATTTACAAGCAACCCATCTCCCAAGTGCACTCGGAGAGTTTTTGACGTAAAATCAGGCGATCATCCAGGCACCGCAGACAATCAGCCCAGCAGTAATTGCATCTTGTCACAGCAGGGGTTTTGGTAATGATTCACAGCATAGAACCGAGAAACCTTATGTGGCATCCATCTACTTACACTTCTAAAGAGCGGTAGGTGAATTACTCCGTACTACAAATAATTCATCCTTCGTGTTTAAACTTTTTATACAAAATCACTGCCCTCACATGTGAATTTCTATTTTCGTACGGAATGCCCATCACTTTTTCAGAACCTTTCCTCATCTCCCCCCCTCCATCTTCCGGAATGCTCCATCCAACCACCACTCTGAAATGACATGTCTCCAGTGTTTCCTCTTCCCTCTCAATAAATCCTGAGTCAGCAGTCTCAGAGTCGAAAGATGTGGCACTGTCAACACCCATGGACCTGGGACCAGCCACAACTTGGATAGCTTCCACCCATGCCCATGGCTCAAAGCCACACCTTTTTTTGTTCCTGGTTCTCGACTTTTGGACGTGGTGTGATGTTCAAGCATTCAAGTGGATCAGGGACGCAAGGCACAGCTCATTAATGGTAAGGGTCTTTCTTGTGCCTAATCTACGAGCTTATCGAGGCCCAAGTTTGTTGGCCTACAAAGTCGCAATCTGTCAAGCTTCTTGTGCCTATGCTATCAATACAAGACTCATTATAGATGCTCGCACACGTCTCTCTCTCTCTGCCTCATCCCAACTACGCAGTATGAGATCCTACATCCAGCCATCCCATTCCCATTCCCACCAATATCCCGGTCTCGCTTCCATGTTACCTATGTAACTCCGGAACCTTTCCGCCCACTCAAGACCAATCCTTCTCTCCTCGAGCCTGTAGACGATGTCACCAATGGATACTTCCCAACTCCACTCCCCAAGGGGAGTCGGCTATAAGCCGCATGCCTGCTTTCCGTAACCTGGCCCATTCAAGATATAAACATGACTGCCTGGCCCCAAAACCAGAGACGATAGAAAGGATGATTAGAAAAAAAACCAGTAAACACTCTCTTTGAAACCCATACAAACGCCAATCGCGTTTCCCGGACCGTTCCAGATCCAATTCCGTATTAGACTGTACCCATGTCTCTCTCTCGTTGCCGTTACGTTACGGCGGAGCGGATCCAAACTCGCGACTCCATCAGCAGTGATCCATCCTCCCCCGCTCTGCCATGCCAACCAGACAAACCAACTCGTGGTCCATGCGTCATACACACAGGCACGCAAGCCCGACAGGCTGGGTTGGGGGAGCCGCTCGTTGAAATCTCGAGGATGAATGTTGCGGTGTTAGGACGGCATTGATCATCAAGGCCAGAGTTGACCATCGAGCACTGAGATAATGGAACGTTGCGCGCGTATTGAACCAACAAACAAAAGTCTCTTTTTGCTTCTCTTCTCTTCTTATATCTTAACGTGTAGACCGTAAAATCGTAAGACGACGTCGGAATCTCCGTCCGAGCTCTGCGTTTGGCGCCGACCGAAGGCGCTGTAAAGTAGATATGTATGATAGGTAATTGAAGGGGAAATCTGAGTCGTGTGGGGATGGGCTGATTACTGAGGTGGTTGGAAGTTGAGTTCTCGCCTGGTGAACACATGTTAGTCACCAAGGGCATGTGCGCGGGGGCCTCAGAGCTTGATAGAATCGGCTCAACAACTTACTTGAACAAGAGGATGTGTGGCTCTGGCTCATGAACTTCGTAATGCTCCCATCCTAGACTCTGTGGGTGCTCGTTAGTCTTGCGGTTCTCTCCATCATGCCCGCATCATTCCCAGATCGAAGCGCGGGGATGGCGAGGGCGGGTGCCATACCTGAGTGATGCCAAGAGCTCGCCATTCCTCCTCCCACAAGAGCTTGAGGGTACCCTTGGCAGTGTCGTGGTAATCCTTGGGAATAGCCTTGAGCATAGCTTTGGGAAGCTGAACATGGCGGTATTCGAATTCACTGTCCGAGTATCGGGCCGAGTAGTGGATCGAATCGATGTACTCTTCTAATCGTGCGCGCTCAGAATCTGAAAGAGGCCGGGGCGACTTATTCCGGCGAGAGGTGTCAATGTCCATGGGCATTTTGGCGAGGTTTGTTTTTGTTGTTGTTGTTATTGTGAAGGCGGGGGAGGGAGGATATAGCTCGAGGTTTCGAGAATGCGGGGAGGGGGGCGGCTTCTGGAGCTCGGTTGATCGATCGGTGAAGGCGGGTCAAAACCAAGGCTTCGTTTGGACGGAACGACTCCCAATGCTCCGTGTGCTTGTTGATGGAGGGATGTTATCCCGCGTTGTTTTTGTATTTCGCTCCGACTTTGTGGGGGACGAGGCGGAGAGGAAGGCTGGGGGTGTTTTTTTGAGAAGCTTGTATAAAAAGTCACGCGAGATCGGCAGTTGGGTTGGTTCGCTCTTCGCAGCACGAGGCTGGGCTTTTTTTTTTCTCTCTCAAGGCGGTCAAAGGACCTTCCCGGGGTAAGGAACTTGGACTGGAACGAGGATTATTTCTTGGGACCAGGTCACTCTCAGTCGCCCGCAGAGGAAACAGGTACGAACGGGGGGGAAGCTCGTCGGTGGAGAGCTTGATGCACGCACGCTTGGGGCACGACGAGAAGGAAATATAACGAGAGCCGATCGAAAAACGTGAGAGCCGTGGAAAAAAGCAGTGGTGGTCGAGTAGTGACGAGCAAGGAGGATGCGATGGTTGGTGTTAAAAAAAGAGAAGAACCGTGGGGAGGAGGAAGAAGAGATCGGGGAGGGAAGGAGAAGAGTTGAAGAGGGAGAAAAATAAGGATTTTGGTGTTGATGGTGTTGCGGCGGGTGTTTTTGGAGCCCAGCCCAGCGATGGAAAATGGCAGCAACGGCGCGGGTCGATAGGTAGGTAGGTACCTTCCGTGAGCGGGGTGGTGGGTGGCCAGTCAGTGTGTGCTTGTGCGTATGCGTGAGTGAGTGTGT
Organism: Fusarium ambrosium; assembly: GCA_003947045.1. Classification (NCBI taxonomy): domain Eukaryota; kingdom Fungi; phylum Ascomycota; class Sordariomycetes; order Hypocreales; family Nectriaceae; genus Fusarium; species Fusarium ambrosium. Next base: position 273,171 of record NIZV01000019.1, read on the forward strand.
GTGTGTGTGTGTGCGTGTGTGGAAAGATGGAGAAGAAAAGTAAACAAATGCCCGTGGGTGCCATAGTAATTTCCATCCATCGGGACACACACACACACACACACACCTTACCTACATACAAGTTCCCACTTTCCCAGCCATTCATTCAACAGGTTTTTTTTTTTTTTTTACTGCGTCTTACAAAAATTGTAAACAGAATGCCTTTTAGGGTAGTCCGTAGATTGCCACAATACCCTTGCCTCGTCATCTTGTTTTTTCTCTCTCTGATTTGGTTAATGACGAAAGCCACAGCCCATATTAGATGCCCAAAGCATAGCCTCCACAGTGTCTTACTTTGACCTCTTTCTAACTTGTTGCTCATACCCGTTACTCATGGAAGACTGTAGAAGTTGGACAAAAACATCCCATGTCGATTCTTCAGCTGTCACTCTCTCTAGGCGCGACAAATGATCGACAGTTTCTGCGTCGGTTGGTTGGGCGAGAAAGCAAGTGCAGAATCGTCCCTGGTCATAACGGCCGAGCATGCTTCTTCTGTCGACAGGGATCCGGGGACTAGACGGCCGTTGGAACTTTTCTGGTCTCTTCTCGACCGGTGATAACAAAACAGCTTTGTAGGTCCGTGCTTGTGGGGCGTGTATTGGAGGGTTAATGTCTGAATGTCTTGAAGCTATACCGAGTTAACGTCTGATTACAACTCTTAGCGAGACGAGCCTGCATCAGACAGACCCCGGAGGTCCTCATCTTGCATCCATTCTTCCGCCATTCCTTTTTGCCTCCCCTCAATCTGGATATCACCGTAATGACACAGACAGGACAGGCCCGCTGAAACCCCAGCACGTGGCGCCCACACCGTCATATCTCAAATCTCTCCCCTGCCATGAGGACGTCAGTGATAGCTTCACCAAAGTACACACAACATGGGTAATACACATAACATGCATTTCCATCTTTCCGACTTGATCTCGCACACATCACGTCATGAACAAGAAATGATGTCACAGTCTTCATTTCAACCTGCAAGCCTTCGGGCAAGGATCCTCCTCGTTCGATTTGCCCTTTTCTTTTTTGTCTAGCCCTGTTTTTTTTTTCCTTTTTCAACCCCCGAAGCCGAACCCACCAGCATCTAGATGCCTGACTGTCCGTGCCTGGATCTGCCTGGCTTCTCACGGCGCTGCCCGGCCCCCTCATGATAACCCACAGAAACCCGAATTGCATTTCTGTCAACTGATGCATCTCTGCTTTTTTGTTCCGAACGAACTCGGTCAACTCCGCCAGCTCCCCCTGCACTGCATCCCTTCCGGGTCCCCAGTCATCCCTCGGTAGCCTGTGGCAACCCGGGGGGCCCATCTTCTTCTCGAACGATAACCGAAGCTCTCCATCCCGAGACAAATCCACTGAGTGACCCCGATTATCGTCGGTCATCCACGGGTCTGGTAGGCACTCAGCCGGGCTGGAATGACATTATGGACCCTGCGTAGAGTTTCGGCTCCAACATTGGACTGGTTCCTTGTTATTAGACCCTAGAAGTTGTGAGGCTGCCTGGTCCTGGTAGGCTTCATTGGGGTAAACGCATGTCAATCCGAGCCGAGGTGACGGCATGTATGAGCTCGGAGACTTACAGAGACCGTGCATGATGGGAGCTGTCCGGAATCACTCATTATCGAATGAAATGAGTTGATATTCGTCATCGCAGTGACTATAGAAATGGCACAGAGCCCAACGGTGGAGCAGTACCTCGCCCAGTCTCTTTCAACGCAATATGGTTGACAACGTTCCCAATCTTGGCCTTGATGCCTGTAACGTTGATCTCCCAGTCCCGGATGTCAGCAAACTTGCTCTGCTTGAATATTCCAAGTGTCTCAAGAGATAATTTATCCCCGGGGAGGTGAAATGTCCATCCAATGGATATGTGAAAGGCGGTGCCCACGGCATCTCTCGTATCTGGGTCGCTTGCATCGCGCTGATAGAGAGTCGGCTGACCAAATTGGGCTGCGATGGTGTTGCTCTTTGCCAGGAGAGCCGTGAGCTCTGGGTTTGGAGTTCGCACAGCCTCTTTGCTGTCAGATCCTGCCTTACTCACGCCACTGGCAACACGAAGAATAAGAAATGTGCGATCCGAATCTGGTGACCTATACCAGGCAAGTCCTCGAGGCCTAACGATGAATGGAGCAATGCCGCTGCCGGTGAACGTTTGCGTGATCCTATCCAGAAACTCGTCCTTGTTGCCCGTACTGAGAGATAATGGACGCGACAAGCTGATATGCAGTGGCAGAGGAGATCCCAAGTCGCTGGTCAAGAAGTTGAAGAGCTCAATCTCACCCGATGCCTGCTTCTCAATGTCGGCCAACAGTTCCGTCAAGAGGGCATGTTGTGTAGTAGAAGGATGCCCTAGACGATATCAATTATGCACATGATGGCCTAAAAGCCTCGATACTTACACTCGACGTAGAGATGGCTCGGCCAATTTCCAACCACATGGGGAACTTGACGCTTTCGGCCTTGATGAAGGCTCGGGTCATCTACAACACTCTGGCGAACGGTAGAAGCATAGAGGTCGTGAAAGGTGTCGGGCAACGGGGGCATGGATGAAGCTTCGGTATCCTTGTGAGGCCGACCGCCGGCATCGGCAGTTGGATTACTCGGAGTCCTGGTGATGTCCGAGGTTCGGGAGGAGTGGGCCGCCGTACCATCAGCGCCCTTCCGGCGCTTGATGCGGCGAGAGTCGGGGCCGGAGTCCTCGGCCGCAGAGTCGGAGGAAGAATAGTCAACAAGAGCCATGACTACGGCTCGTGATAGGTACCGTCGCGCTGGCTGTCGGCATCAACAGATGAACTTGTATCCCTCGTATTGATTCCAGAGCGTGTCTAGACTGCGGAACTACCGATGCCGAGGAATGATTCTTGTGTTTGCGCGGTCTGAAGAGTCTGGAAGCAGCTGGCTGAACCTAGGCAAACGGGAAGTGTGGGGCGGTGAGGAAGGCGAGCGAGTTAGCAACGGGTTCAAGGTTGCTTTGAAGCATCCATATCTTCCAGAACATCCAGACTTGGAAACCATTGTTGGTACAGTCTGTGATTCTTGGAGACAGGAAGCTGTGGAATTCTTGACAAGACTGTTCCTATCATTCTGGGCAAGAAGAGAAGGATTTTCGAACACGTAGAGCATTGCGAAAGTGGTAGCATAGATCTTATCGACATGCATCGGCGATCCAACATTTGTCGTAGGGTAGCATTCACGCATATTGCTGATCGATTGCGTTGTCAAGACGTCGCTAAGCATGGGTTTATTTCCCAACAAGAAATCATGCCCTGAGTTTGCGTGCAGAATTAAGAAGTCAAGTTTCTTAATGCCGCGAAGGGATGACTTGTCCCTGAGTCCCTGCATTCATCAGAGACAGACCGTGAGCAGACTAGCAGGGCGGATATGTGATACTACTGCAAAGTGCTTGCATCGGCGGTGTGTGATATTCGTGTCCCGTGTCTTGGTCTGGGTCGGTCGGGTCATGGCCTGAGTGTAGTGTACGCAGTGTCCGGGTCCCCCGGCCCCCCGAGCTAAGCCTTGGACGCCCGGGAAGCCGGGGGCACCACCGCCATTGGAGTATCAAAGGCCTGGGCCCGTTCAGCGGCCGGTCTAAGAGGTCCCTTCCAGCAGTAGCGGGCAGCAAGGGTTCAATTGGGCAGGGCAGGGCAGTGCTATTTTTTGTGATATCAGGTGACAGCTTAACCGATGGGATTTCACTGCCCTTGCAACGTTGACCTGTGACCGATGAGTCGATTCAAAAAGTTGTCCCGGTTTACAAACTTTGGATGACATTTTTAGGGACGCGCGTTGAGGGTCTAAGTTAGTTCGTGTAGCTGACGTCGTTCTCAACCGTTTGATCCGGGCAGTGCCGCGATCCGAAAGACAAAAAGGAGGGCGAGCGATCGTCCCAGGACATCCGGGAGTAGAGTTGTGAATGATGGGTGACATGGGGGTCTGGTGGTGAAGTGTGCAAGGGGTACTCGCAGCTCTTCCAGTAGCGACGGGAGCTGCCCCTCCCCCTCACCCAGCGGAATGGCTTCAAGCAAATGGATGAATGGGCACCGGACGGGACGGATTGATAGGCGGTGCCTGGGCGGCGTCGATGGCGTCGAGCCATAGCCGGAAGAAGCTTGCCATGTGTGGAACGGCACGGACAATGTCGAAGGGTAAAGGTTGCGAAGGAAGCTCGAATTGAGTCACGAGGAGCTTTCAGCTTGACCCCGCTGATGGGCAAAGACGGGGGGGTTCCTGAGGTGGTAGTGGACGCATGATGGATGGATGGAGGAGAGGGGGGGGACGAGACCACCGCCGAGATCTGTAGGTAGGGTGCTTTGCCTCACCTCGCCTCGTACCTGCCGCACCTTTGAGCTTCTTTTTTTCTCTTTCGTCTCCATTGTGCTTTTCCTATTTTAAAAAGGGGACCTACATCTCTTCCATCTATCCCGTTTTGTTTCTTCTCTGTTTCGTTTTTCTCTCCATCCTTAACATCCCGAGAGTGAACGATACCCTAGACTCCTGACCTTTTACATGGTCTTATTCGCCGACCGATACGAGATCCCAAGACTCGACGACGTTGCTTTACCGCTGTCATAAACTTAAAAGGCCCCTTTGACCCATCACTGTCATCAGCGACTCAACTCTCAGTGCCTACTCTCAGGTGGTCTGCTTGATTCACCTCTTTCAACTGATCACGACTCCCGACCTGCCATCGGGCACACGACACACACATCCCTCAATCAGATCCATACACACCGAAGCGAATCTTGATTATTCAAAAGATCAGATTCTTCTATCGCCACTATGGATGAATCTAGAGATAAGCAGTGGGTGAGTTTGACAGAGCCCTTTGCGCAGTACGACCCAGTCTTTTTTTTCCCGGCTGTGTTCCTTGGTCTTGGCTTTCGTCAAAATGTTCCGTGCGCTTCTCTGCCCAACGTCATCTCACCAGGACCCAATCGAGAGAGGGCCAAAACGTCAGGGACCCAGCAAGGGACGGACCCTTTTTCTGATCCTCTCCTCTCTGTTGCGTCAATGCCGATCCCCGTCCTTCCGGGATCCGTCGTCTTTGATGCTTGTCTTTTTGGTGGACGCCAGCGCAACGCGACAGCCAAGCCGTAGTGGCTGTGGGACATCATGAATCAGCCCCATCCACGCAAGCTGGATGACGTTTCTGATGAACCATGCTCGCCCTGCATCAGTCGCATATTTTTTCGTGTGATTTGCAAGACTATTTATACTGGACTCTAACAATTATTTACAGGCGAAAGCTTACATTCTCGATCCTTTAACTGCTCCTGAACCAAACCAAGAAACTGGCATTGGAGCTTCTCACAACCTTTCAGCGCAACTACGCAATATATCTCTTGAGAGCTCAAGCCCAAGCCCGAGCCAAGATCGCAAGCACAAGCATAGATCATCATCTCATAGCCATCGACACCGCAGCTATCCTACTCCTCCTACTTCAGCCAGCCCGACTCACTCTGACTTTCATCCCTCGAACCCATTCTCGGATTCTGCGGCTGAACGACGAGCTCACTCATCCAAGTCGCTCTCCCCTCCGAACTCACCCCCAGCCGACTCACGCCGTTATCCACCCAACTCTGCGGTCACCCGTTCGTCCAGCGCCCGGGTTCCCCAGCAATCAGGCCTTCGACCTCCGCCCACACACCACCGTAGCTTCAGCACCGGCAATTGTGACATTTCACGCAAGCCCTCGCTAAACCAGCGATTCCCAGGCGACATGTCTCACAGACCACTCGAGATTCTCAGAAAGGAGGCCCGCGCAGCTGATCGCGCTCCTCATTTGCGACGAAAGCAATTGCCTGTTACCGACACCATTGATGCTCTCGACACCATCGGAGGGACATACCATCACGGTGGTCCTTATGACGCCACTCTTGCCAGCCGCAACCGAAACAAGCTCTACTCGCCCGTTGCTGCCGTTCAGGATTCCAACAACGAGGCTATTCGTGCCACGCCCAGAGAGTACATTGAGGACTCTCTCAGGCGACATATTCCACTTCATGGAACTGCTACAATCCCAAGTGGTGAGCAGGATTTCCGTGGCGAGACAATTGAATATGAAGAAGGTGCCGATCTCATGAGAGAACCTGATGCGGTCGGCGGCGCATACAAGCGTTGGGACGGTATTGTATGTGCCCTTGTTATCGTGCCCTCTTGCCCCGAGCCACCTACTAACAGAAGCAGAAATACCATCCTGATGATCTCAAGGGAAAAAGTGAACCTTCCTACACCTACGAAAAGGACCTGAAGGAGAAGAAGCGCCTACGCCGCGGGGAACCAGTCGAGTACGAACTGTCATCAGGCATGAAGAGCAGCAAGCGCCCTCCTTTCAGCCACCACCGAAGCTTCAGCGAGAATCCACGATCTGCACCTTCTCACGATGGCGCATCAGATGGAAACGGGCTTCGCCGCAACAACTCTACAGGCCGACATCGTCTGAGCGATGGTCTTCGACGACGCTTTGGTAGTATCCGGCGCAAGAAGGTCGAGGAGGTCCGATAAGTGTCTTGCAGTCTTTCTGGACACTGTGATTCTTTATCTCTTTTGTGAATTTCGGCGTTATCACCCTGGCGATTGATTGATAAGAAGAAACTCTTGTTGGGACTATGACGTGTATACAATGGCGAGATGGTACCGATGACGACACGGGCGCGATTAGGATTTTGTGTTTTACTGGGCAGCGCCTGTCCCTTGGCAGTGGCAGAGATATCGTATAAAAAAAGCGCCAAGTATGGTTTTTGTGTGCTATGAGCGAGTAGAGAGCTATGAATTATATCCAGTATGACCGAGTTGTTTCTCTTGTATCATGTTTGAGATTACGTTTGAGATTCTTGAGACTATTGTATGACCATAGAAAGCTTTTAGAATGTATTTCTCTACCTGTGCCCAATTGTTTATGAGGCAACTGAACAATGGCAGCCATGTAGCTGCGCAAACTATATATCCGATACACGACGTCATCCCATAACAATAATACACCTCCTATCAGGCTAGAACCTTAGAAATACGCCAGACCACTCCATCCCAGCACTCCCTCAAGCTCATCCCTCAGCTCCGCAACACCATCATACCCACCCTTGCCAGCAATCTCCGCCCTCTTTGCAGCACCCAGCTCAGCCCACCTCGCCAGAACAGCACCATCTACAATAGTTCGTCCCGCAGCAGCTTCAACGCCCACGGGTCGCATACCGCTTGGAAGACGGTATGCCTTTGCGTTGAGACCTCCGCAGGGTGTCAGTGCAGGGAGAAGCTGGTTCGTTACGGAGAGGAGACGGCGGTATGCCGTTTCTGGGAGGGGGACGAGGGTTGAGAGGTGACCTGATGGGGAGGCGAGGAGGAGGATTTGGGAAGGGTCTGAGGGGGATGGATGGGCTGGGGGGGTTGTTCGTGGGAGGAGGAGCATGGAGGTTGGGGGGATTGGGGGAAACGGAGAAGGTTGTTCGGTGAAGAAGGAGGTGACCCTGAAGGGACTTGGGATCTAGAGATTGTTAGCTTGGGTTCGAATGGCTTATGGTGTTGAAACTTACGCTCAGGGTTAAACTCGAGGATGTGCAAATCACCATCAGCATCTGCCGCGACAATAGCGAGATCCTCACCATCAGGGAGGAAATCTGCTACTAGGAGAGGTAGCCGGCCATGACTCTTGCCCAAGATCTTAAATGTGTAAGGCTCTTCAGTGTATCCTGCGAACCAGACACCCTTGAAAGCATCAGCCATGACACACAAACCCGTCCTAGGAAGCTCGCGAGCGCTCGCAACATGACAGCTCATATCAAGGAAAGCAACTGGCAACAGAGACCCATCTTCCTTGAGACCTCGTACCATGCATTTCTGCCCTTGAGCAACAAGCATAAGACCTGCGTGCCAATCTCCGAGATGGCAGTAACACCACCTCGAGGAATGTCCTCACGGGCAATAGCCTTGAGACGCTTGTTGGTTTCGGGCTTGCCAGGCTCGGGGATGACGGTGACAATGTCAAAGACGTGGACGCGGCCACGGATGGGAAGGTCCTCGCCCTTAGAGAGGGCGGTTCCCACTGCGAGGAGGAAGCGACGTTCTTTTGTCTCCTCCGAGACTTCGAGCTGCAGAGTCTTCATACACTCGATGGATTCGCATGACTCGAGCTCCTGATCGTGGATGACGGTCAAGCTGATGGGACTGATGAGCTTGAGAACACCACGGGGCATGGTTGGTGGGAAAGTGAGCGTTTCCTTGGCCCATTCTTTGTGATAGTCGTCATCCCTCGGTAGCTCAAATGGTTCATTCGTTGTGCATCCGGCGATATATGTGCCAGTGGGCTGATGATACGCGAGACCACAAACGTCACTATCCAAAGGCACCTTCTTGACGGAAATACCAAGTTCGGTAAAGTTGGTCTCAGAGGGAAGCTGTGTGACACGTGCAATGCCCTCATCGTCGGCATAGATAAAACCTCGATCGCAGCCCTCGGTGTGGAATGTGCTCATGCCACGAACACCAAGACCCTGGAGGCCGATGACGCGAGGGATACTCTTGCTGGACTTGAGGATGAAACTTGGTGATGGGCCCGGAAGGAAGACGGTGCTGGAGCCGTTCACGTTGGCGCATGGTCTTAGCGGGACGAAGCGTGGCTGCTGGACAGCGTCGTCCTGTGATGTCTCAACGGGACTCGTGGCGAGCGCCGCATTAGAAGCCTTCTTGAAAGTGAGGGTAGCGGATAGCGTGGGTTCAGCACCCTCTGCTTGGTATCGAAGAGGCTCGTAGATTGTGAGATCGTCGGTTTGGTTTCGGAGCTGAGGGGGTTAGGATTGTTCCGGCAGAAGTATGTCAAGGTGACTTACGATGAGATATGGTGATTGAGATACAGTGTCTCCGAGATCTGCCACCAACAGCTCGCGGAGATTCTCTCGAGCTAGGCCTCGGCGGAGAGTATAGTCTGCTGAGAGGTAAGGAGGAATATAGCACAAGCCTTCGGCGATATAGACTGGCTTTGAGAGATCGGGAAGTGCGTAGACCTATTGAACTTAGCCAAATGAGCATGCAAGGCGAGCCTGTAACTTACGTGTAGCGCTCCTGTTGAACTAAGGAGGAACATCATAATCTTGGAAGTGTCCGCACCCTTGTCACCGACACTTGGCTGGAAGACACCCTTTGTATCAGTGTACAAGCAACCAGCGTGCCACTTTGTGCTTTGGAGCGTCGAGTCAGTTTTGTCAACCTCTTCGAGCTCGTTGTTGCTGTCGATCTGCGCGATCAAGACACTGCTGTCGTCACGAATGAGGAGCAGATAGGGGTCTGCGATACTGGCGCTGATGACTCTGGGTTCGGCGCCAGTTTCTTCGTCAAGCATTGGTAGGATTTGAGTGAGACCAAGATCTGTACTTGTCAGCATCTACACGAGCCGTTTCATCAAAGTTACTTACCTCCATCGTAGGATCGAACCTCGGATTTCAAGACTTGAATAACTCTCATCTGCTTGCCCATCGTTCCAGCCTCAACAGTGAAGCCAGCTGCGGGATCAAACTCGGTCTCTTTCAGAGTTTCAAATCCAGCAGCAGTGAGAGCGTACACATCTGATGTCTCATACCCGTCGAGGTCAACCTTGGCCACAATCATGTACTTATCATGCTGCCCGAACGTCTCATAGTCGTTCCCAACAGTGACATTTCCTCCTAGAGACTTGGGTACCGGCTTCTTGACACACATGGTCCAGAACCCACGTGCCTCTGGAAATTCGAATCTTCCGATAATCTTGGGTTGGATGTGTCGGTTGAGGATGGCGAGAGAGCCAGCGTTGCCGCGACCAACAACACAGGCAAGTTGTAGGTCAGAAACGACGCCCTTTGACAAAGTCGCCTCTTCGCTATCGGGCAGGAAAGCTGCCTTACCAGATGTCAAGTCCCTGATAGGAGCGATGCTAAGAAGGGTATCGTGAATGCGGAAACTCAGTTCCCCTGATTTGCCCGCTCCGTTGAGAGCCTGGGCTGGCTTTGCAGCTGTGGATTCAGTGCCGTACAAATCGTCGTCTTCGTCGTCATAATCTTCAAGATCCAGTTCGTCCACATCAAGACCAAGGTCAGCGTCGACAAGACGTGTCTTGCGCCGTTTCTCCTGGTTCATCTTCCTCGACCAGCCCAACACAACAGAGTCGCCCGTCTCGCTACCAACAAAGAAGGTGTTTTTGCCCAGTTTTGAAGCCGTTGATGCGCGGCTCTTGATCAAGTTGCCCCCATTTTCCACCGGAATCATCTTGATACTGATACCAGACACTGTTCGGCCATCAATTCGGAACGAGACTATACCAAGTCGCCCGTCATTGAGAATCAAGAGTAGTTCTCCATTCTCAATATACAGCTGTTCAATAGTGCAACCCTCCAATCGAAGATTTAAGTCCGCTTGGTCGCTCAAACTGAAGGATGTAATCTGTCGAGCCATTGAGTTGACAGCCACGCCATTGGCCTTGCCCGACTGATCAATGTGGATGAGCTCGTTCTCTCCGATCAGCAACGCACCTCCAACGGGCGCTGGCAAAGCAATCATCTTGTAGAGGTCTCGCGGGAGGTCGGTAACTGAGAGAATGGTTGTTGAAGCGCGCTGCTGCAGGTCTAGCGTAAAGACCTTGTATGTGAGGTGATCTTTCTGACCAAGCGAGTGCGCCCGTTCTTGACTGGACGACAGGATGCCAAAAGTCGGCTCTCTATACTCATGCAGGAAGGCCAAGTGCACGGGATGAAGGAGACTGGGATCAAGCAGTGGGAGACGGAGGACAAAAGACGGTGTATAGGCTGCTTCTAGAGTGTCGCTATCTCCATTGGCGACTGCGGTGGGCTCCTTGACGGGCCGCGGTCCGTCAAGATCCTCATCCCAATCATCCATCTCCAAGTCTTCTTCCGCTTGTCGGAATGGGAGGATAGCAATGTTGCGCGAGCCGAACTGGAAGGCGGCGCATCTGCTGCCAGGGTCGGCCTCGAGGAAATTCACGTATTCGTCAAAGGCGACCTCCCAGGGAGCGCCCTGAAGCTCGTCCTTCTCATAGTAGTGGATTGAGAGGGTTTCGAGCGTGTTCTTTTTGGGATCCCACTCGCACAGGCACATCTTAGCCGCCTTGTACGCTAGCAGGAGAGCCTCGCCCCCAGATTTTGTATGCTTGGTCTTGATCTTGGCAAGACCTATGACGGTTCCAGCCAGCGGCAGCTCTGCGACGAGCACTAGCTTGGTGTTGTTTGTGCGATCGGTGCGGACCAGCATTGACTCTCCGCCGCCGAGGAACGAAGATTCGAGGCCATCATCGTCATGTGCGCGGTGATCAAACTCGGGCTCGGGCTTGGGAGGCTGCGCAGGCTGGTTCTGAGCGTCGAATTCGGCCGAGATGGCCTTTGTCGTAAAGATCTGGAGCAAGGAGCCCTTTGCGACAACGAGGTTCGAGGCCGTGGCGGACGTGAGGGCGATGGTCAAGGAGTGTGTGACGGCTGAAGGAGCCGCAAGCTCTGTATAGGCCTGCATCTCCGCAAGACCATTCTTTCGTGGTCTAGTGAGACCGTTTTGAAGCTCTGCTCTGGCGGTTGTCGCGACGATGTTGGACCTGACCTTTGTTGAATGTTTGCCCAAAAGAGATAGAGCTCAAGCTCAAGCTCGGAAAACCGTTATGCCGTGGTCCGGTTTCGATGTGGTAAGAGCCACCCCTCAAGCAGGAAGGGTGCGACAACATGAAAATGTCCACTTCTGGTCTGCATGGAAGCATAATAAAACATGACAAGGTAAAGTGACTTTTATTGAATAGCTTTCTATGTTATTGGATTGCTATCAAATTCATGCGCAATGCTTCCAGGCCTGTATTCCGTCGCTTCATCGGTTGGCCAGGGGTGCATCATAACAACACGCCACAAGACACTGTGCATTCAGCGAATCAGCGCTCATCCTTTGGAATGCAATTATCAAAATCTGGGGTGGTTCCAGGGCATCACGGGTTGTCCCCTTCGGTAACGCTAGCGTATCAATTGCGTCACAAAAACAACCGCGCCTCGAGCTTCAGGTAAAAGCCCAGGGATCCATGGAAATCTTGCTTTTTAGGTGAAGCTTTCCCTTGCCATTTATCAAAGCGCGACCCTCGCTACACAAAATTTATGAATTTCGAGTTCGCTTGAGTTCGTTCTTAAGACGTCACTATTGGCGCTTTGATTTGATCTCTTGTTCTTCGGATCCTCGGATCTGCCAAACAATAGCAGCGCCAGCAAAACAAGCCACGCTGCGAAGCTCTTTTTAGCGGCTTCATTTCTTCTCCCAACTTTGTTCGTTGATCCTCATTTGCTCTAGTAGCTTGAAATACTCCGACGATACCCTCATCATGGCCCACGCTGGCCTCGTGCAGACCAGTCTCATCTGGGTCGCCTACGCCGTCGCCGTCGCCCTCTGCCTCATCGCTGCTCTCATCACCACCTTCACATGGCAGACTCCTCGAGAACGATCCGCCGTCGTTAGCATCGTCGCCATCGTTAGCTTGACATCTCTGCTCGCTACTGTCTTGCTCCTCCCCGTCGATATCGCCCTCATCTCCGCGACTAGCTCTGCGACTCTCGGCGCCAAGAAAGACTGGGCTACCCCCGAACGCATCGACAGCATCCTCCTCACCCTCAAGATCGTCTACTACAGCTTGTACAGCTTCGATGCTTTGCTGTGCTTGATTGTCATCCCCTTTGCTTATTTCTGGCATGAAGAATATGATGAGATCGAGGTCGAAGAAGAGGGTCGCACACTGACTAGTCGCTTCTGGGCGTCGGTCAAGTACACCCTCTTCTTCGTCGCCTTCGTCGTCGTTCTCTTCTTGCTCGGATTCTTTGTCCCTGCTGCTGGCGACAGCTCTCAGGACCATTGGGATCTTGACTATTTCAAGAAGCTCATCGCTCAGAACCATGGCGAAAAGGCACTGACCTTTGCCTTGGGTCTGTTGCTTACCCTCGGCACCTTGCTCTACGTCGTCTACACTGGCGCCGGTCTCGCCTTGCTCCCGATTTCCTTCATCAAGGCTGCCCCTTCGATCTCCGCACCGCAACTCTCCGAAACCACTGCCTCGCAGCTCGAGCAGAACCGCGAACGACAGCGACAGATCGAGATGCGCAACGCTGGTCGACAGGAGGAGATGTCCCGAAAGGACCGACGAGAGCTGGATGCCCTGGTTCGGGAGGAACAGACACTTGTTCGACGTGAGAGACTTGCCGCTGAGGCTCAAGGCGAGGGCCAAAGCAAGATCTACCGAGCTTGGCTCAAGATCTGCGCCGTCTTCCGGCCCATCAAGCTGATCGGTGGAATTCTCTTGCTTCTTCTCTCTGTCTTCATCTGGGTGTCTATGCTCATCACGGGCATTGACAAGGCGAAGAACTCGATCTGCAAGCAAAAGTGCGGCTACATTCTGGGCCAGATCCATGTCTTCCAGCCCATCAACTTCATCTTCGTCAAGGCTGCCAAGGCGTTCCCTGTCGACTACATCCTCATGGCTCTGTTAGTTCTCTTCTTCTTCAGCAGCTCCATCTCCGGTGTTGCAAGCGTTGGTATTCGTTTCCTCTGGGTGCGCATCTTCCAGATTCGCAAGGGTAGAACTGCTCCCCAGGCTCTTTTGATTGCTACTGTCATGCTGGCCCTCATCATTCTTGCTTCTAACTATGGAATCGCGATGATGGTTGCGCCTCAGTACTCCATCTACGGTACTCAGACGATCTGCACCAACGAGCCTGCTTATCCTGGAGCCCAGCCCGACTGCAGGAACCACACAGACATGATTCGACCTTGCTCTGAGGCTCTCAAGTTGAGGCACGCCAAGGACGTCTGCACGCCCTCTATCATGTCGACGTTCTTGAACCGGATTACCATCACTTGGCCCTTCTTCGGCCTTATCGACTTTTGGGCACAGTTTGCTTTCCTGGGCGTCTTCCTGGTTGTGTTTGTCACAGCCATCTTCCGTACTCCCAGGGTCAATCTCTCCCAGATTGACGAGGAGGCCGAGGCAGATGAGGAAGAGAGCCTGCTTGCGACTACTGGCAGACGATTTGGTGCAACATGGCAAGATGTCAGAGGTAAGACTGGCAACTCAGGGAACAACTCGACAAACAGTGCTGGCAACGGATCAAATTCCGCGGCGGCGTAGTGATGTCTGGCACGTTGGAATTTTCAGTGTGAGATGACTTGAAGGTATTTTCGGGTTGGGCAAAGGCGCAGTAACATCAGGTATGAATTGGAGTTCATCAAGGTCCAGGGCAAGTTTGGGTATCTGTCTTTACATCGCACATGATTGCAGGGTCGGGATTGATTTGTTTGAGTAACAGGGGCTTCGCAGAATGCTTTGAAATGAAACACTATGCCCCTAGTGCAACCTTTCTCTTCTCCTTCTTCCTATCCTTTGTGAACTGTACAGCCTTGTGACTACGCTCGTCAAACCCAGCGTTGGGTCCGATGTGCATTTCCCGCCAGCACCGGGTGCAGTAAACATCGTCGTCGCAGCCTGGACAGCGTAGTGTTGCGTCTTCGAGGCATACGGTGCACCAACTGTCCATGTCGTCGTCGGTGTAGTTTGTGCGCGTTGTTAGGCGGTTGATGGGTTTGCCTGAGGGCTTGGATGTTGGGACTGAAGGGAGGGAGAGGGAGTCTGAAGCTGATGGGGAAGGGGCGCGGAGGGCGGCGAGACGGGCGGTGATGTCGTCGATGTCTGCGCTGCCGGCACGGGCTGACGCTGAAGGGGCGGTTGGAAGGGTGTCGAGGTTTGAAGGGAGGTCGGGGAGGTCAAGGTCAGCGTCCTTGGATGGTGTGTCTTTTCCTGCTTGTTCCTCGTTTTCACTATCGGACTCTGGCTCTGGAGTCTTGTCCTTGTTGAGGGCGGCTTCTAGTTCCACCTCATCACGGAAGCGGGCAATAACATCGTCGACTTCCTTGTTCATGGTTTCTCCATCAGAGTCATCGGAATCATCCTCTTTCTTGTCTTTGGAAGCGTCTTTGGCGTCATCCTCCGTGTCCTGTGGTATAGAGCTGGCGAGTTCTTCCAATAAAGCCTTGACTTGTTCATCATCCGGCTCAACTTGAAAGCCCTCGCCAGGCTTTACATCACCTAGAAGTTCCTCCAAGGTTTGATCATCTGTTTGGAACATGGCGTCGACATCCTCGTCATCCAGTTTTGGAGGCTCATTTTTGGGAGCCTTTTTAACTAGAGGACTTGCGCTTGGGGAGGGCTCAGGCGCTGGCCGCGATACTTGAGGAGAGGTCTTGGGAGCTGATGGTGAGGCTTCGTCCTGACTCCTCAAGGACTTTAGGCGTGCAGCAAGGGCATCTTCGCGAGTGGGAGTTTTTCTCCTCTCGATTAAATCAACATTTATACTGGGGGAAATGTTAGCAAATGCTCATATTTGGTGCTCAAGTGACTTTACTGAGTTGCTGCGGGTTTCTCGGGTGTAGCGCTACCACCTCTCAGGGCCTGGAGACGATCGAGGAGTGATTTGTCGACATCGTCGGGCATGATAAAGAGGGGGGTTGAGTTTATAGAGTGTGCGACTATAAGTATGAGTATTCGCTAGCAAATGACGGACTCGACGTGCCGTGTTTGATAGACAAGCTTAGTTTGATGTTGGGTTGAAGTGAGGTGATGCAATGCGGTCATAACGGCTGAGGCGTTTGGAGATTCAGCGGGGGCGGGGCTTCTGGGCGCCCAGTCCTTGGCTTTGATCAGTTGGACACGAGATCTTGGTTTACGGATGCACATGATGCAAGTGGAAATGACCACATATTGTCAAGGTATAGGATAAAATGCATTCTATTTATGTCATCTGATAGGGCTGGGGATATAGAAGAGCTACTTTGCTCTGGGAGATGTCTTGGCGTGGGGATTGAGTTGGGCAGGGGTAAAGTAGACCTCAAGCCATGACTGCGTGGTGGATGGCTACGCTACACAATGGCAACGATAGGTAAGCATAGTGGAACTCGAAAACAAACATGTGGACCGTTATTCATGGGCAGTCTATGGTTCACTGTTGTTTGTAGGAACGGGATTGCTTGTGGTACCTCGGGTGGCTGAGGTTCGCGAAATATATGCTCTCTGCACGACAATGGCGGCACGTTTGGCTTGTTTTAGAGCGCAAGCACATGGCTACCTATCCGTTCTGATAGCTAGAAGTAGTTCTCCGAGCAGCGGGACACAATTCCTTCGACCTGGTTAATACGGCATCGATGTGGATTCGTGACGCGCGTCTGATCGCGTGGAATCTCAAGATCAAACCTCGCAAGCTCCCGGGTTGTGGTTCTAACTCGTCGGAATGTGGGAGACCCCCCCCCTGGACCCGACGATTCAGCCTTGAGATATCTCCTTCAAT
This sequence comes from Fusarium ambrosium, assembly GCA_003947045.1. Lineage (NCBI taxonomy): Eukaryota > Fungi > Ascomycota > Sordariomycetes > Hypocreales > Nectriaceae > Fusarium > Fusarium ambrosium. The sequence continues at coordinate 289,538 of NIZV01000019.1, forward strand.
AGCGAGCTGAAAATGAGGGTTGGCTGGCTGTAGAACACTATCGATTCCTTTAAGGGAGATATTCTGCCCTAGCGTAATCCTGGTACCCGTTGATTGCAGGGGCCGCCAAACTCCCGATGGTCTTTGTTTGCTTCGTCATTCAATGGTCGTGATTGTATGCACCATTACGCCACCCGTTGCGTTTGCATGCTTACTACAATGAGCCCCAGGAGAGAAACGGAAAACAAACAGATCTGCGTCGTTTGCATGGGTTAAGTATTCATTGATCCCCGGTCTGTCGTTTTTCCTATCGTGTGCCGACATGCTTCTCTTTCAACCTTGATCGCCATGTTCAGCAAGGTGGGCGTGTTGCGCCTGAATACCCACGCATTACAGATCACAGCTGCCGTCGCATTTATCTGGCTCTTTGTCGTACTCGTCTACTGCTATCGAGATTTATCCTTTTCGACACCGCCGTCCACCAGTGTCAGTTCGAGTCGACCCAGCAGCAGACCCATCCAATCCAGCGCACCGGTTGCGCAGACGTATGAACCGATCAAGCTGGGCGCGCAGTACTTTCTCGACTATCCGCTGAGGGAACCGTACAAGGATATCTTTGGGGAGTTGGGACAGCGAGCGCAGTTCCTGAGGTTATGGATTGAGCAGTTGGAGGGTGTGGATGGGATCTCAGAGGAAAGGGAAGAGGTGGTGGAACTCCTTGAACGGCTCACCAAATCACTGTTCCCATATCTCAAGCAGGAGGAGGGTGCTTCTCCCCCTCTTGAAGCAATCCAAACGCGACTTGGTATTTCGCAGAATGAGGAAGGGAACCTGACAGCGACGAGGAAACCTGCTGGCATCGTCATCCCCACAGGCGAAAATACCCTTCGATTCGCGTGCCATCTGGTCGCATCCCTTACGAGAGTTCACAAAACCGCCCTACCGATTCAGATTGTCTATGCTGGAGATGACGACCTCTCACCGGCTGGAAGGGATAAGATACAAGAGGCGGCTGGCGACGTCGAGGTTGACATGCTGGACATTCTCACCGTTTTCGACGACAAGACGCTGAAGCTCGCTGAAGGAGGATGGGCGATTAAACCCTTTGCTGCGCTTGCGAGCGATTTCGAAAAGGTCATCCTACTCGATGCCGATGCAGTATTTCTTCAAGACCCAGAACAGCTACTCCGCCAAGACCGATTCCAAGAAACCGGCGTCCTCCTCTTCCACGACCGACTCCTCTGGAAGGGAATGTTTGCCGATCGTCACAACTGGTGGCACGAACAACTCAAACATCCCAGTCCAGAGACGGAAAAGTCACTCGTGTGGACAGAACACTACTCAGAAGAAGGTGACTCGGGCATCGTGGTGGTTGACAAGACAAGGCTTGACGTCTTGATCGGTCTTTTGCACGTCGGCTGGCAAAACTCGGAAGCTGTGCGGAATGAGGTGACGTACAAGATCACCTACGGGGATAAGGAGAGCTGGTGGATTGGTTTTGAGGCTACGGGGTCAAAGTATTCTTTCTCGCCGCATTATGGTGGGATTGTTGGGTGGTTGGAATCGACTGAGCAGGACGAGGACAATGTGGACAAGTCGAAGCGAGAAGAAGAGGTCCGGGTCTGCAGCTTCGTCATCGCCCACGTCGACCAAACCGACAAGCTCCTATGGTACAACGGCGGTCTACTCAAGAACAAGATTGTCAACCAGACCGATTTCGAGGTTCCGACGCATTGGATGATTGATCAGACGTGGTACAAGGGTGCTGCGAAGAAGGATATGAGCTGTATGGCCGGGGACAAAGCGACTGAGCTGTCGGAGGATGAGAGGGGGATTTTGGCAAGGTCTATTGATGTTGCTAAGGATGTGGATGAGCGGTTAGGATTGTTGTAATGATTGTCAAGGCGTCGGGGGTAGTTAAGCTTAGATCCGGACATGATCTGGTATTGTATCAACACAGCGGCTTTTGTTTTATCGACCCCTCGGCTATGTACCTTGTCAGGCGATTGGCCGGGGAGTGTGGATTGCTTGACAGTGACGAGACTCGGATGCATGAATACTGGCTCGTGCAATTGGTGTTGACGAAGTCAATTGCCTCCTCCAAGCCCAATACGTGTCTTGGACAAAGCCACATCAATGCCCTTCCCGAGAGTCCCTTTACATCCGCTAATACCGAAGCCATTACCATGTTTAATCGTAATCAACTGCATGGCCAGTGGCGTCCCGCCAACGTAAGTGAGATCCATATAAGCGTGCCGACGTCAGCAGTCGGCGTGGCCAACCTCCGACCACCGATTTCAAAGCCCTTTAACGAAAAAGGCGCGAAGAAGCGAGCTCCTTTCCGGTAATCATGGACTGATTTCTCCACGCGTTTCCGGTTCTTCACGGCGGCTGAGGCCGTCGTCCCGGTTCCGTGGCCACATTTTCGGTCCCGGACTTCTGGCACTTGTCCGGAATACCGGGGAATCAGACGACGTCAGCCGAAATGACCAAGTAAATAAATACAGAGAAAATTCCCAACCGCAGCACTGAATACAGAGTAATTCCGCTAATAAGATTCTCGAAAATGTCTTTTCCTGTTGCTTTGCGATCTGCCCGTCCTGCCCCCGTCATGGCTACTCTGGCCGCGGGTGGCATTGGAGCTGGAATCCTCACTAAGCTTTTGTTTGGGAATGCTTCTGCGGAATCTGATGCTCCGACAAAGGTTTTCAAGGGTGGTCCTGCTTTTGTTTCACTGCCTCTTGAGAGTGCTGAGTTGGTCAACCACAACACCAAGCGATTGCGGTTCAAGCTTCCACAGGAGAATGCTATTAGCGGACTTCCTCTAACATGTGAGTATGGTGCTTGGGATACCAAATGACTGTTTGTTGACGATTTGTAGCTGCCTTGTTGACATTATCATGGCCCAAAGGACAATGGGTGCCCGTTCCTCGACCTTATACCCCAGTCTCTGCCTCAGGTAAATGAAGCTTCCTTCACCCTTCAAGCTTCTCCATTTACTAACCTCCCACCAGATGAACCAGGATACCTAGAACTTCTGGTAAAGAAGTACCCCAATGGTAGAGCCAGCAGCCATCTTCACTCCCTCAACCCAGGAGACAAGCTACTCTTTGCCGCTGCCCTAAAGGGTTACAACTGGAAGCCCAACAGCTACTCCCACATCACTCTCATCGCAGGTGGCGCTGGAATCACACCAATCTACCAGCTCGCACAAGGGATCTTGAAGAACCCCAACGACAAGACCTCGATGACTCTGATCTTTGGTGTCAACAGTGACGAGGATGTACTACTCAAGCAAGAGTTTGAGCAGTTCTCGAAGGAATACCCAGATCGGTTCAAGGCTATCTACACCGTCAGCCATCCCAAAGATGGATCACCATTCCGAAAAGGATACGTGACAAAGGAACTTCTCAAAGAGGTTGTGCCTTCGCCTTCACAACAAGAGACCAAGGTCTTTGTGTGTGGTCCCCCAGCTATGGAGGATTCTCTCGTGGGGAAATGGAACTCGCCCGGCGTCTTGAGTCAACTGGGTTTCAGGAAGGACCAAATTCATAAATTCTAGAGGAGGTGAATGGGAACAGGGTGAAATTAATATTGGGATAATGCTAGGATATATATACCACTCAACTCAGAGAAAACCCAAGTAGACCAGATTCGATTTACCCAGGGGATTAGGTAATCAATTTATGTAACCCCTCTGTTTATTATAGAGGGGGCAACGTAACCTATAACTATATCACTACTATAACCGCCTTATATATTATAATTATCTTATTTCTTTATTAATTTAAGCCTAATTTTAATAAAAATATATTTAATTAATAGCACTTAATTTAATTAATTAATATTATTAATTTAAGTCTTTTTAAAGTTATTCTTATATTATTATATATAAATAAATATAATACCTAGTCTTAGGCCTATAACTATAATATAGAAATTAAGATCCTAGTTATTATAATATATAGCTTAATTTTCTTATTATCTAAGTAATTATTTAATATATAATTATAATTAAATCTGCCTTAATCTTTATAATATAATAAGTTTTTTTTTTATTATTATTTTCTTTTAAATAATCTCTTCTTTTAGCTATAAAAGTAGCTTATATATAACCCTTAATTTATATACTTATAATAATATTAATTTTATTACTATTTAAGTCCTTATTGCTAGGTAATAACGGCATTAAACCTCTTAATAATACCGAGAGAAAGTCTTTAGGAATATTATTATATTAGCCCTATAAGGCTATAGCCTTATTAAGGTTAGCTAAGAAGCTAATAGCCTTAAGAATAGCTTTAAGTATATAAAAACCCTAAATTTAATATTAAAAGTCTTATTTTTCTTTATTAGCTTTAATAAATATATATTAGCGATTCTCTAAGGTCTTTTTTTCTATTTTATTTATAATTTTCTGGCGATTAGTATCTTATAAAGCTAGCGCTAGAGCTTTTACCGTGGCCTTCTTTTTCTTTACTTTTATAGCTATGCCTCTATAGAGGCGCGGCTTATTACTATTATAAAGCTTATTAAAGTTAATATTTTACTACTAGCTTAGTCTTTTTTATATTAGCCTTTATTCCTCTTATTCTTATGCTTTAACTATCTTTTAATATTCTACTATAATAAAAATACTATCTTTAATGCCCTTAATCTAGTATTAACTTTAGGTTTAGCGTCCTTTAAGCTTTATATACTCTTTATATAGATTTATTATAATTATCTAAGACTTCTAAGTAATAATAATAAGATCTAGATATACTTTAATATACCTAATAACCTTCTATATTAATATATTAAGGAGGGATATATTCCTCTAAATAAAGGGACTTATTAGCTGCCTTTTAACCCTTCTCGGCGTTACTTTATTTCTATTTAAAGTCACTAGAAATAATAGCTTTTTTTACTCTTTAGTATATTAGTAAAGTAAGTCTAATATAATATCTAGGTTAATAGGAAAGATACCTAACTTCTTAAAACCAATATATATATAATAGGCCTTAAAGGCGGCTATATATATATAATTCTATTAATTAAGAAAGTTAAATTAAGATATCTAAAGACCCCTAGCTATTATAAAGTCCCTAAGAGCATACCTCTATTTATTTTTTAGGTATAAATAGATATTAATATCTAGTAGTTATATATAATAACTTAGGTAACTAGGGAGATAATATAAGATAATATTAAATATACTACTATACTATATAAATTTAGGATCCTTATAGGTAAAAAAGGAGTCTATTAAAAATAGCCTAAATAAGACTAATACCTTCTTAAGTTAATACTATAGTTTAAATATATATTCCTTATTAAATTCTTACTTTTTAATAATTATTAAGTAGCCAAATTACTCCTTAATAAAGGATCTAATAAAGGTCTCATTAGCGGCAAAAGAATAGCAGTTAAAGTATTAAAGCTATTAGATAGCTTAATAAGAGTTATTATAACCTATATCTATAAAAGTAAGGATTACCTGCTTATTAATATTAGCCTACATATATTCCTCTAGTATTACCTTCGCTATAAGTATTAGGAATAAAGGAATTAACCTTCTAGCTACGCTAATAATATCTATAGAGGTTAGAGACTTTTTATTCCTAGGTTAAAAGACTATTATCTATATATTTTATTTTATCTAAGTAGAAAAGAGCTTAAGGCTACTATTTACTTACCTAATTTATAAGAGAGTCTCATTAAAGTTCTAAATATCACACTTTTTAATACTAAGGGTCTTTACTAAGGCATTAAATTCCTTAAATTAATAATTAATATATTATATATCTATCTTAGTAGCCATATAGCTAACTTCTTAGACTTTTAGGGACTTATATTAAAGCTCTAAATAATACT